>JAADVB010000106.1:0-58496 GCA_023334545.1 Salisapilia sapeloensis | reverse complement strand
CTTTTTGCTTTTTTTTGCGTTATCTTTCGCCATCTTTTTAAGCGCCCAAGCATGTGCCCTCCTCCGAAACAACCGCAAAGAGGTCTCTACAGAAACGCTAAAGCTGAAAAACGTGATAAATTTATTATAAAATAGACTTTGTCTAGTGCATTGTCTTCAAATGAGTCCAATGTAGATCTACTTGGTCATGGAATTTCAGTAGGTTGCCAAGCACAAGCTCTGCACCATCAAGTTTTCGTACTTGGATTGCAAATACATGATGGGTTAGCTATTATCATCCGCTTTCCATATCTCAAGACTTGTGATAATACACATTCAGTAGTCAGAAATTAACTTTCATCAAAGGATCAAACACAATTTCAAGTTAAAACATGGCGATGTTCCATCATCTATCGTTGATCATATCACTACGATCTACTCCACCAAAGTTGCTGCAACCTCCTCAATCGATTTGACACTAGCAGCATCAGCACATCGGAAGCACAGCAGGGATTCACTCTCATCAACTTCCGGTGCATACTTCCAACACCTCGGACACTTGTGTCCCCTTGCTGGCGTCACCAGAAGCTCCACCTGCATTCCTTCATTGCCCATCGTCAATGTGCATTCCCCCGTCTTCCATGTACCGTCATCCACACCCACATCCTCCTTGTCTTCCTTCACAAACACTCCAGAACACAGCAACACGTCTTCCAACGTCCTCTTATCCACAGTCTCCGCATCGGATGCTAATGGTGAGAGTATCTCACGACTCTTGGCGTCCTTCGGAATGATGACAACGTTGCACTCGAGCTGACTGCCGACACTTCCATCGCTTCGCATGATCTCCACAAGCCGATTCACCTCCAGTCTTAACTGCCGAATGGCACTCCACTCCATCGCGAGCTTGTCATTGTTCCACTCTCGTGCCGTTGGTAGCCAGAACGATTGGTCCAGTTCGCTCGTCATGAGCTCACTGCGGTCTGTGAAGATACTATTGTCCACGTCATCCGTCTCGACGTTCTCAATCTGTGCTCTCCAGTGCATACGAATGTCTTCGGCCGTGTGGCACGCAACAGGCGCAATGGATCGACTGAGTGTTTGCAACGCATACCACAAGACGGTTTGAGCACTCCGTCTATCGCGACCTCCTTGCTCCCCACAGTACAGTCTGTCCTTGGCAGCTTCCATGTAGAATGCTGACAGGTCAGTCGACACAAAGTGAGCGATGGCGCTCTGCACGCGCTGGAAACTGTACGAGTCATACGCGAGTGTGACGTCTCGACCGAGTTGGTCTAGCACATGGAGCAAGTATCGATCGACACGAGGCATGTCGTCGTACTTGACGACATGTTCATTCGGTTTAAAGTCATTTAAATTCGCAAGTAGGAAGCGAACGGTGTTTCGTGTCTTTCTCATCGCGTCACTGACTTTTGCAATGACAGACGGACCGATCGCAACGTCACCTGTAAAGTCGGTGGAAGCGACCCAGTAGCGCAGGACATCAGCTCCATACGCAGGTATCTGAACCTTCTTCGGTTTCTTCTTCGGGTTCTTATTCGGAAGCGCCATGGATGCACCATCAATAAAGTCTTTCGGGAGAATCGTATTTCCAATCGACTTGGACATCTTTTGTCCATGTTCATCCAACGTGAAGCCATGCGTGATCAAGTGTTGATACGGCGAGATGTTTTGCATCGCGACGGACGTTAGGAGAGATGATTGGAACCACCCACGATGTTGATCGGAGCCTTCGAGATACACCTGCGCTTGCTTTTGATCGTTGCTGAATGGAAGGACGGAATGCCATGAACTACCACTATCAAACCATACATCTAGCGTATCTGTGCCTTTCACATACTGGTCGCTATCTTGCTTATGACTAGGAGGAAGCAGCTCTTCGACAGATAGTTGGAACCAAGCGTCAGAGCCTTGCATACGGATGATGTCTTGGACGTATGCGATCGATTCTGACGTTAACAATGGGTCTCCAGTCGACTTGTGGTAGAAGACAGGGATGGGAAGACCCCATGCACGTTGACGACTGATGCACCATTCGCTTCGACTAGCTAGAGTTGCTTCCAATCTTCTTTTCGATGACGCTGGGAACGTCGTGATGTCTTGCTGGACAATCTCCTGAGCTTGTGCGTGAAGCGTTGTGAGCTGCGCAAACCACTGAGCTGTCGCTCGAAGGATGACAGGTTGCTTCGTCCGCCAGTCGTACGGATATCGATGCTTATAGTCCGCTACAGTCAAGAGACTGCCGTTCTGCTCTAGATGCTCCAACACACGGCTCGTACCGTCTGTGAGCACCTCTAAACCTTCTAGATCAAGTCCAGCAGCAGACGTGAAGGCACCAGTGCCATCCACAGGGCACGCGATATCCACAGAGCCTTGCGAATTCGACTTGATGTAGTTGCTCCACACGAGGTAATCATCTTGACCATGGCCCGGCGCAGTGTGGACGACACCGGTACCAGCGTCGGTGGTGACATGGTCTCCTAGGAGAACAGGAGACGTCTGGGATGGGTACAACGGATGCACAAACGCACTGCCTTCCATCTCTTTTCCAGTCAGCGTCGCCATCACTTGGAGAGAATGGTCTTCATCAGGATACAGAGCCTGCTGGAAGTTGTCGAGAAGGTCCTGCGCAACGAGGTAGAAGCGGTTGGAACGACTGTCCTTCACGACAGCGTACGTCAGGTCTTCATGGACACATAGCGCCATGTTGGACGGAATGGTCCAAGGTGTCGTGGTCCAGATGACGCATTCAAGTTGATCAAACTGACTGAGCTTTTCCTGAGCTTCAGGACTCTGTAGCGAGTGCAGACGGAAGGAGATATAAGCTGCTTTGGACACGTGGTCGTCGGCGTACTCGAGTTCAGACTCGGCCAATGCTGTTTGGGAGGAGGGAGACCAGTAGACTGGTTTAAAGCCTCGAAAGATCAGTCCATCTTCCACCATGCGCTTAAGAATGTCGTACTGCTGGGCTTCATAGGCTGGACGCATAGTCTCGTACGTGACGTCCCAGTCGGCCATGATGCCCCAACGCTGATAGTCTGCTTTTTGACCAGCAATAGCTTCTGTTGCGAGCTGTCGAGAGCGCTGACGGACTTCCAGCGGTGTGATCTGATCCCACGTGAATGATTTTATAGAACCAGTCTGAGCCTCCTTTTGCAGACGCTCTAGAGCTTTCATCTCGATCGGAAGACCGTGGCAATCCCATCCTGGAATGTACTCGACCTTGTATCCTCGAAGTACCTTGTACCGATTGATAATGTCTTTCAGGACTTTATTAAGGAAATGACCCATATGCAAGTCACCATTGGCAAATGGTGGACCGTCATGCAGAATGAACGTATCGGTACGATCTGAAGACGCCAATTGCGACTCATACGCTTGTGTCACACAACGCGCATGCAGCTCTAACTCTCGCTTGGCAGCATTGGCTCGCATGGGAAACTTTGTAGACGGCAAATTCAGCGTCTTCCGAAGCGCATCGGCCACTTTCTTACCATCCGTTGCCATGGCTCAATACACTGTAGGCAATGGATACACGATGTCTGCTACTGTCACTCGTTCCTGTGGTCAGGAGTGCGTCCGTCATGATGCGAACGATTCAGTTTATTACCTACACTCTACATTCAATTTACAGAGGAACGGCAGATGATATAATGGGACAGGTACAAGTCGTCGTCATTTTGGCGGGAAATCCACACCACCAAGGCGTCGATCTACCTCTCTAGTATGCCACAAGCAGTTGCGAGACAAACGGCTGAGTATAAACCAACGTACCAGCGCTTCGTGCTGAAGAAGAAGAGCTATGCACAACAGTTCTCCCACATCTATGTCAGCCGATTGGAAGCTTTGCGAGGGTCATTAGAGCGACAGGTAGATGAGGAAGAGGAGAGTACACACCCGAGCGTCCTGTCCAAGATCATTGACCTACATGATGGAGCTCGATGCATTGTCGTCGGAACGGTTCTTAAGATCCTATCGCAGAAACCAGATATCTTTGCATCATTGGAAACGGGCGATGCTCTAGCTCCGATCGAAGACTTGAATAAGAGTCTCGTAAGTGATGATGATGTGCTTGTGATTGAAGATGAGAGTGGACGTGTCGAGCTTTCTGGAAGTATCAGTACGAAGGAGACGCCTACGGGTGTTATCATCGGCATTAAAGGCACGATGGACTCGACACAGAACTGTTTCAATGTCGAATCTGTCTTTACGCCGAACATGGCTCCTCAAACTCCGATCGAGCAGAAACTAGAGTCATCTAGATACGTTGCGCTTGTCTCTGGCTTGAGTTCCAACGGCTCCGACACTGTGAATCCGATCAAAACTCATTTGCTGATGGACTATTTGGCTGGACGACTCGTGTCGGAAGACCCGAATGAACTAGCATTCGTGTCGTCCATCGTCCGTACGATCATCGCTGGTGACTCTGTAGATAAGAAACAGGTAGATGAGTCTGAAAAGGACGAAACGTTTGATTCGTTTAAAAAGAAAACAGCAGAGGAGCTGGCGTTGGAAGCTGCTCCTCTTCGTAATCTAGACGAATGCATAAGTACACTAGCTGCCAGCATGGACGTGGACTTGATGCCTGGCGGAAGCGATCCGAGCAATTATACGCTGCCACAGCAACCGATCCATGCATGTCTGTTGCCTCGTAGCGCGTACTTTACTTCCTTCCGTGCCGTCACGAATCCGTATGAAGCCGAAGTGGACGGTGTGAGCTTCCTAGGACACGCTGGACAACCATTGACGAGTCTCATGCAGTGTATGGATTTGGGTAAGACGGATAGCGAGGCAAAGTTGCAAGCGTTGGAAAAGTGCTTGTACTGGCGACATGTAGCTCCGACGGCACCAGACTTGCTTCCGTGTTTCCCGACAGCACAAGAAGATCCGTTCGTGATAGAAGAGTGTCCGCATGTATTCTTTGCTGGTAATCAGGACGAGTTTGCGACGAAGCAAGTGCAGGGTAAGATTGTCTATTGATGCATACGTTTAATCAATGATGCTGATGAATGTCTAGGTCGAAAGGGACAGCAAGTGACGTTGGTGCTTGTACCTCGCTTTTCAGAAACGTCTACGATTGTGCTTGTGGATTTGAAAGACCAGAGTTGCTTCCCCATTACGTTTGAGCCATAAGTAAATCTACCTCTGTTTGATATCTTTGTGGGATTCTTGTCACTTGTATGCGTTTGCAGAAGAGATGATGGCTTGTTAGTAAGTATTTCTCTTCCTCTGTTTTGGATTGGAGCTATCTGCTAGAATACAACATGTAGAGTTTCTTTCTTTCCCCTCGTTCTACCATTGCAATAATAGCTCTATCCTTCATGGTTTACAAGCTACTACTTCATACTTCTTTCGCAGATAGAGCTGTAGATGATCCGAGCTTACAGGAGACTGTTAGAACAAAATGGAAAAACAGCAGTACATCTTTTCAATCCGATCAGTTCTGGCGCCAAGATAGAGCGTGGCATACGTAGTGGGTGCAGAATATATGGCGCTAGCATGGGACACGTGTAGAACAGTAGATGTATGTTTATAGACGTCTTGTGAAAACTTTGTACTGGCATGAAGAGCTCCGAGTGAAGAGAGTCACGTTTCGGCGTGAGCAGATGGACACTCCTAATCAAGCACGATCGGTGATTGATTGTCAGTCGAGTCATAGCTACTCCTCTTTGTTGTTTTACAGGTACATGACAGTTGTCATTCCAGCGGTCTTTCCTTGCGCTTGGAAATTTGGCGCCACGTCAGGAGGTGACTTCAAACACTTCGAATCGGGAGCACAATCAGTGGGTACATACAGCAGTGTTCATTGCAACTAGGACAACCTTTATACGTTCATGCTCACTATATCATGCATATACAGGCAGTAGAAAATGTACAAACTTTATCGAGGGTATTTACCTTTGACTTTCGAGGTTGACTACCATGGATTGCAGGATGTACCTGGCATGTACCTACGACTGACAAAGATACACGTGGATTCTTAAACAGCTAAACAGCAATCCCGTACCTATCTTTGCATTCTCAAGCTTTGTCGATCCTCTACAAAGACTTCCTTCCCAATATCCAGCAAACACACGAACGTCCGGGCTTGTCCAAGGCACACACGATACCATCCAGCGATTTCTGTCAAGTTTCTTTCCACCATCTTTCAAAATACGTAGGACACTCCCATTTTACTAAACCACACGACTGTTCACAAACATACGGCATGGACTTTTCTCACACCTGCTTCTTAATCGCCAGCTCATTTTCACTTTCCGCTCGAGACACACAAGACAAGTCGTGCGGAATAGCTCTTCCATCCCTTCCTCTGGAGTAGTAGACACAAATATGATGCTCAAACGAACAAGCGGATTGATCCTTGCTGCCTTGGCTGTCACGACCATTGTGAGCGCTGAGCCTGCGAGAAAAGCGCCGGCTGAATCCTACGACTCGCCTATAGAGGAAACATCGTACGAGAGCGCGGAAAGTAAGTTCGAGTCGTACGAGAGTGCGGATACCCCTGCGGTGTCCTACGATGACTCTGCGGAAGAATACTCGGACGATGTCGCATCTGAAGACGTGGGTGATTCTGCGGATACGAATGAACCCACGAGTCGTACAGCTAGCTCTGGTAAAATGGAGAGTTCATCAGTCGATTCAGAATTGGCAGAAGAAGTGAGTGAGTCGGATTCGTACGATAGAAATATGGACGCGGGCTCATTCGAATCATCGTCGAAAAACAGTGTCGGCTCCGGCTCGGCTATTGTTGACGAAGTGGAGTATGACAGCTACGAGAGTGAGGATGCTGAATCGGAAGACACTACTGCTCCGAAGAAGAAGAAGGTGCAAAAGCACACAGACGAAGCTTCTCTGGAGTCAGAGGAGCTAGAGGATAGCTACGACAGTAGCAAACCAGAAGCAGACGCATCGAGTGAAGGTAGTGCTACATCGACAAAAGAAGCACAGACTGTGAAGAAGCAGAAGGCTCATACGAAGAAGAAGAAGAGCGCCAAGCATGCGAAGACTACTACGAGTGAGATTGAAGACTCTGAGTACTCCGATTCGTTCGATGAAAACGTTTCGATGGATGAGGCAATGTCTGCTTCAACTTCTGCGAGCGTAGAAGCAGAGGTTGAGGAATCCGAAGAGTATGAAGAATCTGTCTCGACAGATTACCCCGAAACATCGTACATGGATGATGAACCACTGGAGGGATCGAGACCGGTGGAAGTAGCACAGAAAAGGAGTAAGAAAAAGTCGTCAGGCTCTGCATCCTCATACGATGACATCGAAGCTACGGACGCTTCTACCGATGCATCTGCATCAGCCACTGACTTGGAGTTAGACTCTGAGGAATACTCTGAAGACTATGACGAAGAGTACGAGGACGAGGCCAGTGAAAAACAGACCTCAAGCCCGACAAAGGGACGCAAGGCTAAGAAGCAGCACCAAAAAGACATTTTTGACGACATCAAAGACTCGTTTGATGACGCCAAATCGAATGTTGCCGACTGGTTCTCTTCCTCAGACTTGGAAGACTGGAAGGAGGAGATGGGCAGCAAGTGGGACGGCGTTGTCGATGACCTTGGTGGCAAGTTTGGCGACATTGAAGAAGCTGCCGGCAGCAAGTGGGAGGATGTGAAGGAAGCTATGCAGAAGCCTGGAGACACGTACAAGGAAGTGAAAGAGGCTGCTGGTAGCAACTGGAAGGACATGAAGGATGCTGCTGGTTCTTCTTGGGGAGAGATCAAGGATACGATCAAGGAGGAGTCGGAAGAAGAAGATGAAACTAGTAAGCATACGACTACGAAGGAAAAGAAGAAATCGGCAAAGGGAAAAGCAGAGGAAGAAGATGAGACTAGTTCACACGCGACGAAAAAGCACAAAGAAGCATCAGTCGAGGAGGAGGCAGAAGAAGATGACGGAAGCAGCAAGGTGACTAAAAAGCAGAAAAAGAAGTCGGCTGAGGAGACGGAAGAGGCAGACGATAGCTCTTCTCCTGCGAATGGAAGTGAAAAGATGAAATCATTGATCGATAAGGAGATGCCGCAAAAGGATGCTATGACATTGGACGAAAAGACCAAGGAAAGCGAACAGCTTGAAAAGGAGGAGCAGGAAGAGGAGCTTAAAGAGGAAAAGGCCCGACCGGAAATTGCTGGTGTCCAGGGTGCAGCTGCAGCGGACGAAGGCGATGAAGGGTACGAAGGCATGAGCACGATAACGATGATCGGAACGGGTATCGGTGCCGTTGTTGGTGTAGTCCTAGCTGCCGTAGTCGTGGCGTTCATGGACCGTCGTCGTCGGTACGCCGAGGAGCACAAGGACGCAGCGGCCGTGAATAACGAATCTAGCTCGGACGAGTCTGAAGAGGAGGATAAGAGTGAGGCCGATTTGGAGAAGGGAGTCGAGACGGAAGGCAAGTTCCAAGGCTCTGTTTAACGTGGATGATGGATAGGACCTTTGACGTCTTTTTGCATTAAGTTTTACGACGGAATAAAGATTTTCTGACGAAACGTTGGTGTCTTGTACTTGATAGGATCAACATGTCTGTAGATATAGTTGTACTGAGAGTAGTCCTTTGGGTGTGTTTAGTAGATGAATACGTGAGCATTCCGCTGGTTGAGATCATGGATTCTACGACCAGCTTGTGGTCAGTGGAGACGGATTTTGTTCATCGAAGATGGATTTCGCTTGAAGTATCAGATGTAAGATGGATTTTAGTAAAGATACTCAAAGCAGTGTCGATAGCTCTGGGCCGATCAGGGTGCTATGCATGGTAAGTTACGCTGTACAAAGTGCCTTCAAGTCGAGTGCATGGACAGAGGCAGTCTGAAGTTGAAGTGGGATGGGAAAATTTCCACCAAGATTAAGTGATTCGGAAACTACTCTACTCGACATCACCGGTGCTCTTGAGTATGATACATGCCTGTGGAAATGTGAAGTCGTATCACTTTTCTGCAAACAGCTTTTGCTGAAAGGGTATGCGATGTCTCTTGCATGGATAGACCCCGTCTCGACACTATCGCTGTCTCGTAGTACTGTTCCACTACCTTCTACTGGTCCGCAAATGATGAATTCGTTCGATGCGTATGAATCCAAGGAGCAGCTACTCTGCATGAATTGCACAAGAAAGTTTGGAAGGATGAGATACATAGCTCTTTTGGACGAAAGAAGTTTATATACAAAAGAAACGCAGTAGAATTTCGTTACTCGAAACGCAAGCTGAAATATCTCATCACATCAAAATGTGATAGCCTCACTTGTCCCAAAGTGTAGCTGCTCGTCATGTACATTAAACATCATCTCTCAATTAATCCTCTAACAAGACATGGCCTCTTGACTTCAACGCAACACATCCCTCTGCTAACGTGTCGCAAAGACGGATGGAGGATCAGGACGATGATTGCATGTTAAATGCAATCTCACTTTTTTAAGAGCGTACTACTTTTGCATCTCCACTCTCGCGTGAATATGCTCCAGGTAACATGACTCAAAGTGCAAATATGAGTGATAAATAGTCGGACAAGGTGTTGATATGCATGGTGCAAATCAATGGTAACCTTATTTTATTTCCTCTATGTCGTCCATCGAGAAAACCTACCAGAGTTTTGACCTGATTTAACGCCTAATGGCACCGTCTATTCTATCAACAATTCTGTTGTATGAGTTTCTTTGCGGTACTTTTGAAATGTATAATTATCCTGATATTTTTTACAAAGATGTACCGTATCACATGGACAACTTCAAAAATTTAATTTTTGTCCTCTCCTTCCTCGAACTCGGCACCACATCAATCATGTCGGCATTCACGAACTCGCCAACTCTTGGACACTCAAGCGAATATGAGTTCACTTCATCCAATTCTTTGCCTCTTCTCGCTCTTGCCGCTGGTACATGCAGGCTGGACTGCTACAGACACGGTCAATTCCATCTTCAGCTCCACGGATGGAATCGATTGGGGTGGAAGCATTTTTGCCGTATTAGCCATGATCTTCGGTCTGATCATCTGCTTCCTCGGATACCGATGGATTTATCCGACCATGATCGTTGTTGGCTTCATCGTCGGTGGAGCGATCGTCGCTGCGATCTTCGAGTATGCTGCAGATGATGACAGCGATTGGCTGTACACTGGGTCGTGGATCGGCTTCCTCGTCGGTGGTGTCATATGCGGAGCCCTCGTCATGTTTGTCTACACGGCTGGTGTGTTCATCGTGGGTGCGTCGGGAGGCATCGTACTCGCCGTGCTGGCCATGACGTCGTTTGGATACCTCATCTACCCGAGCCACCCGAGTGTCATTTTCATTATCCTCGTGTGTGTCCTCGGTATCCTTGGTGGTCTACTTGCGATCAAGATCGAGAAGCCTGTGCTGATCGTTTCCACGGCATTTGCTGGCGCCTGGCTGACAGTCTGGGGTCTCGGCTACTTTGCTCGCGACTATCCCAGCGCAGTTGATATGGTTCGGTATCGTTACAAGGACTTCAACGATGACTGGGACTGGAACATGCCAGCAGCCTGGTGGGGATATCTGGTCGGCACGATCGTCCTCTTCCTTCTTGGCATGTTTATCCAGTTCCGAAAGACTGCTCGTGGTAAGCAACATAATCACCCAGGTTACCGTCGCGCACGCACGCCTCGGCAAGAGCGCCGCCGGAACAATAACAACAACCGAGCTGGATTCTTCGCGCGAGTGAAGCGCTTTATACCGTTTGTCGGTCGTCGACGAACGTAATTTTGCATTTGCTATCAATACAATCTTATTGGATTATTGTATCTTTGTGTCTTTGTTTGTCTCTGTCTTTCCGCGTACGTACGTTCGACGCGACTAGTCACATTTGGATGCGATAGAGATTACCATGGGCAGAGACAATGCATACAGTCCAATTGCACCCATTACGATGGTAGAAGATAAAGATATCATGCCTACCCGACGCTAAAAGAGCTTCTCTATGCATCCCGACATCTTATTCATCCTGGTCACCTGTGTACGTGGATGTCCAGGGGAAAATTTTGCGTGTCACTCCATAAGCGTCGTTCAAGGTCGTGGTATCCAGCTCCGAGTGTCCAGTATCTCAACAACGCGATCGTCGAACAAATTTGAGCGCTGTATAGAAAATCTCAGCTCCTGCTCGTCTTCTCTGGCCTACCATTCTTCGATTTGCGCCCTCTTCGACAGGTCATGAAGCTCGCTTCCATCGTCGCAGGGATCGCCCTCGGCGTTGCGTCTGCGCAAGACACCGTCAACACCAACTCCGATGCGATCTTCAGTGCGGCTGGAAACTCTGTCGATCTCCCCGGTGGAAACACCCAGTGTGGTGACGGAGCTCGTATCCGTCGTCCGTGGGAGTCTCTCTCCGATGACGAACAAGGTCTGTTCCTTGAAGCCGTCGCAACCGCGATGGACTCGGGCGCCTTTGCCGACTTTGCGGCCATCCACCTCGAGCAGCTCAGTGAAGCCCAGGCATACCACTCATGTGGATTCCTGAACTGGCACCGTCGCTACCTCCTTGCATTTGAAAACTTCTTACGTGACCAAGGCGACAAATACGCTTGTGTCACCATGCCGTACTATGATGTCCACACGGCGTACGCCAAGATGGCGAGCGGCGAGTGTAACAACATGTACGAATGTTCTCCTATCTTTGCCGGTCTAGGCGGCGAACCCTCCGGCGCGATGGCGACAACCACCGTCAACGGGGTTACCACGAAAGGCTACGTCTACCGCGGCTTCCCATTCACCGAGAACTGTGATGACGATGGACAGTGTGGTGTCATGGTCCGAAACGACCTGACGCAGCAGTCCGTTCCGTCCGCTGCAGGTTTCTCTACCTTCCAGAACATCGTTGCTGGATCCGAGGACTACGCGTCCTTCCTCGGCCAGCTCCAGTACGGTATCCATAATGAAGTGCATAACGCCGTGGGTGGTGTCATGGCGACCATGGCATCTCCTCGGGATGCCTTCTTCTGGTCCTGGCACACTGCCGTGGACATGTTCTCGCACGTCTACCACCTCTGCCGTATCGGTATTCCGCTCACGGAGCAAGAGTACCGTGACTCGCTCCAGGCGTTTGCTCACATCACTTCCAAGTGTGGTGCCGCGAGTGGCGTCGGCCCGTCGTCTCCGATCATTATGAACGTCATGGTGGACGGTGTCCTCATGGACGTGACGGATCACCCTCGTATCGGCCAGTACTTTGCTCCGGCCGGAAACGAAATGTGGAACTATGGTGACATCCAGCAGTTGGGTGACTACAGCTACACGTACGAGCTGCCGGAGGTGCTTCGTCAGCAGCTCCTGACAAACGCTGACATGTGCCAAGGCTTTGCTCGTGTCATGTCTGGCAACACCTCGGTGGAGTCTAGCCAAGAGTCGTGGTACGACACGGCTGAGTCTGCCGTGTCTGAAAGTGAGGACGTAGAGTCAGGGTCGGACGTCTCTTCTGGATCGGTGGATGTGTCTTCTGCCGATGGCGGCGGATACGGCTACACGACGCCGGAGACGGACCACTCTCACTGGTTCGATTTCTGGGTCGACCTCGTCTTTGGTAACGACGAAGAGAGCTCTTCGTACACGTACACGACGACGTACACGACGACGACTACGACGTACTACTCGGAATTCTACCAGTGGTCAGAGGAGGAACAGACTGAGTCGACGTACAGCGTTGAATACAGCGACGACTACATTGCCAACGCGTGGAACGTGTACCAGCAGTACGGAGGCTACAATGCCTTCTTTGCCGCGAACGACATCATCACGACGCCGCACACGGGTCTGCTCTACACTTCTGAATACGACTCTTCCAACTACTACGCCGACTCGGTCGTCAAGGAGATGGTGAACGTCTCTGGCACCATGGTCGAGCGCAACGTGACTGCTTCTGCCGCCACGTCTGGCTCGTACTGGCAGTGGCTCAACCAGAACTACGAGACGCTAGCAACCAAATTCGACGGTAACTTGGCGCTCGTGGCGCAGCAGATGCAGCTCATTGAGTGTAACACGTTCAACAGCGCTTTCACGATCTCGGACTTTTCCGATGACCTTGTGAAGGACTTCTACCTCGCGACCGATCGTCCGATGTGTGGTAAGATCGCGGACAGCATTGCGTCTGGCAACTTGTCCGTTGCGGCGTACAGTAACGAGTTCTCGGTGGAAAGCCTGGAGTTTGTGTCGGACGAAGAGATCGACGAGATTTACCAGGACTTTGGCAGTGTCGTCCTCTGGAACGAGACTGTCTCGTGGACGGAAGAGTGGTACGTTGAGGCTGCGCAGCACGCGATGGAAATGGCCATGGAGTACATTGAAGAAGCGCAGAGCATGGCTGGAAGTGCCGAAGGTGGAGAGTACGTTACCATCGAGTACACCCAGTCGATGCAAGAAGAGATGGAGGAGATTGAAGAGTACTTGGAGGAAGTCATCGAGGAATACACGACGAGCAGCAGCGGCAGTGCTTCTGGCTCTGGTGCGGTGGATGTCGGTGACTCGGACAGCGGTGCGGTGGACGTTGGCGACTCGGACAGCAATGTCGGAAGCGGTGAAGAGTCTGATAGCGGTGCCAGTGGCGTTGAGGGCTCTGACAGCGACAAGGAGGACTCGAAGAGTGGAGCTAGTGGTGTCGAAGGATCTGACAGCGACAAGGAAGAGTCTGAGAGTGGAGCCAGCGGTGTGGAGGGCTCTGATGCCAGCAGTCATGAGGACTCGGAGAGCGGAGCCAGTGGCGATCACTCGGAGGACTCTGAATCGGGAGATCACGATGCTACGCCTGCTGTGACTCCGTCCGCTACGGATGCTTCGGATGATACGCCTGACTCTACGCCTGCTTCCACGCCTGCCTCGACCGGTGTGTCTGATGACGGTGAGGACGACACGCCTGCTTCTACTCCGGACTCGACCCCTGCTTCCACTTCGGTGTCTGACAATGACGAGGATGACGAGCCTGCTTCTACCCCTGCTTCTACCCCTGCCTCGACTGGTGTATCGGACAGTGAAGATGAGGATGATGAGCCTGCCTCTACCCCTGCCTCTACTCCTTCCCCGACCTTTATTAACGATTTGGACGATGACGACGACACTCCTGTCTCTACGCCTGCCTCTACGCCTGCGTCTACTCCTGCTTCGACTTCGGAGACGGATGAGGACGATGAGGACGACACGCCTGCTTCCACTCCAGCCTCTACCCCTGCTTCCACGGCTGCCGCATCATCGGCTCCTGGTGGCGAAGAGTGCATGGAAGTGAGTGTCGAGCACGATGCGACGTACTGCATCTCTGGTCCGATCTGTAGTGGTTCTGGCGCGGAGCCTGAGGGCACAAAGTGCCCGACGCAAGGAGCAGTTTCCGTCGCGGACTGCCACGACTACTTGCCGAGTGCTTCCGACGATGGATCGTGCGCTCTTCCGGCAGACACGCAGTGCCAAATGCTCTCGACGGGCGCTTGGGGATGTGTGCTGCCAGGCAACTATGTCAAGGGCGACAACAACTCCACCAGCTCTGCATCCACTACCGACGAGGATGTAGTCACTGACGACGAAGAGGATATCACCACTCTGTCTGGCAACGCGCCTAGCAACGCCGCTGGTACGTCTGCTGGCGTGATCGCCGGTGTCGCCGTGGCGTCCGGTGTCGTGTGCATCGCCATCGGCGCGGTGCTGTACAAGATGTACAAGAATAATGCGGCCAAGGACGAAGATGTGGACTTCATGCTGACCCCATAAGCGGGACAAACAATTTTCTCTTTTGCACCTTCGAGACTAGAAGGACTAATTCATACCGAAAAAGCATATATTCCTTTTGAAAGCATGACAGTGTCTTTGTTCGTTCTCAAGCAATTTGGTGAGTCTACTTACGGCTCTTGGACTTGGAAAGTTGATTCGCGAGCCATGAGATACCGTCATCTACGCCTCTGCCTGTGACGGCATTGCTAGCTCTATCGATTATGGACATATTAGTCAAAGTATTGGTGTGGTAACCTAGAGAGTTTGTACGTAATGTGCCACGAGCGGCCTTGTAGTTTCTGTAGCTCCAGTTGCTCCATGCATTCCACTGGACTAACGGCTTGTGCTAGGTCCATCTTGTTGGCGAAGAATAGGATGGGGATGTTGGAGGACGACAGCTCTTTGTGCTGGAGAAGCTGTTCCAGCTCGTCCTTAGCCACGCACAGACGAAGTCCGTCCGTCGCGTCGAGCACAAAGATGATTGCCTATCACAAAGCAATTGTAATGTGCGATAGTTCACATGCGAAGATGGATCTAAGATACCTGAACGGAGCTATAGTATGTCTCCCAGAGGTTTCTGTATCGACTCTATCGTTTAACATCGTTAGGATCAACAGCTCTGTCCAGTATGTTCGATTGGAAATGAGATCTACCTGGCCAGACATATCGAAGACTGTGAAATTAAGACTGTTCTTGCTAAACTCTTCGACCTGGAAGCCGACAGTCGGCACCACCTCTCTTGCCTGCGTTTTCTTTGGCTTGAGATGGTTCACGAGCGTCGTCTTCCCACTGTTGTCGAGTCCGACGACGAGGATGCGTACAGGAGCCTTCTTGAAGCCTAGCGCATCATGGAGCTGTTGAAAGAGACCCATGGTACGAGTATTTACACAGATAATGCTAAAATAACTTTTTATAGGAACAAGAATAAAACGGCTAGCAACCAGTGTACTCGTATCTAAGAATCTATTTTTTCTTTATCATTCATATTACCTCACTGCGTACGAATATGAAAGGTAGAGCGTACTACAAGCCAAGCTTTAGACTGTATGTAAACGTACTCCATTCGTGTTTTAACTAGTGTAGACTAACCTAGACTTTCGGTCCGTAGGACGAGTAGTCAGTGTGGTCCTTGGACACGTACTTAGTGAAGTTGTCCTGGAACATCTTGGCGAGCTTCTGAGCCGTCACATCGAACTCCTTCTTGTCTGCCCACGCTTCACGCGGGTCGAGGACCTTCGGAGAAATGTTGCCAAGAGTCTTGGGCACCTCAAAGCCGAAGATGTCATCCGTCTTGAAGTCAGAATCCTTGATGGAACCGTCCAAGATGGCGTCAATGCAAGCACGCGTGTCCTTGATGCTCATGCGGTTGCCGACGCCGTAGCGGCCGCCGGTCCAGCCAGTGTTGACCATGTACACGTCTGTTCCGTGCTGCTCCAACTTCTTCTGGAGGAGGTCAGCGTACTTGGTCGGGTGGAGAGGTAGGAAGGCAGCACCGAAGCAGGCGCTGAACGTGGCCGTGGGCTCCGTCACACCACGCTCGGTACCAGCGACCTTGGCCGTGTATCCGCTCAAGAAGTAGAACTGAGCCTGGCCGGGCGACAGCTTGGCAACCGGTGGAAGCACACCGTACGCGTCGCATGTGAGGAATACGACGTTGCTCGGGTGGCCGCCCATCGAGTTCGGCTCGTGGTTGTCAATGTGGAAGATCGGGTACGAGACTCGGCCGTTCTCCGTCTTGGACGTGTCCGCGTAGTCCGGGACGCCCGTCTTCGGGTCCACTGTGACATTTTCCAACAAGGCATCCTTCTTGATGGCATTGAAAATGTCCGGTTCGTTCTCAGGAGACAAGTTGATAGTCTTGGCGTAGCATCCACCTTCAAAGTTGTAGATACCATCCTCGTCCCAGCCGTGCTCGTCATCTCCGATGAGGTAACGCTTCGGGTCAGCCGAGAGGGTCGTCTTTCCCGTACCAGAGAGACCGAAGAAGAGCGCAGTGTCTCCGTTCTTACCCTTGTTGGCAGAGCAGTGCATGGCCATCACGTCCTCGAGCGGGAGCCAGTAGTTGAGCATGGAAAAGATACCCTTCTTCATCTCTCCACCGTACCACGTACCTCCGATGACGGCAACATCCTTCTCAATGTTGAAGGCGACAAAGACGTCCGAGTTGAGGTCGTGCTTCTTGTACTCCTCGTTCGTCACTTTGCAAGCGTTCACGATCGTAAAGTCCGGCTGGAAGTTGTCAATCTCTTCGCGCGACTGCGGGCGAAGGAACATGTTCGTAACAAAGTGGTGTTGCCACGCAATTTCCGTCACGAAGCGAACGCGCTTGCGGGACTTGGGGTTCGCACCCGCGTATCCGTCAAAGACATAGACCTTGTCCGCACCAGAGTAGTGGTCCGTCACCGTGTCGTACAGTTCATCAAAGACTTCCGGAGACATGGGCTTGTTGATGTCGCCCCACCAAATGTGCTTGTTCGACGGGTTCTGGTCGACAAAGTACTTGTCCTTGGGCGAGCGGCCAGTGAAGGCACCCGTGTCGATGGTGTACGTGCCATTCGCCGTGCGCTGGCCTTCTTTGTTGAAGTCCTCGTGCTGCGCAATCTCATCGTACGTGAGATTGTGGAAGACCTTGGCGTCGCTCGAGATGCCGAACTTGTCGAGTCCGAGCGAAGATGCCGACGCGTTGGGCGTGGTGGCCGCGCTGGCAAAGAAGCGAGCAGTCGTGGGCTTGAGGAAGCTGCGCGCCACTGGGCGGTGCAGTCGAAGGAAAGAGGCAACCATCGTGGGCAATGGAGAATGAATGTGCTTGGTCCGGAGCGAATTCGGAAGTGCTGAGAAGTAGATCTTTCCGTGCTCGGTTGAAGTTGAAATAGACTGCATGTTGATTGGCGAAAAGTTTGTTGGTAATGAAATTTATACCAATGAAAACGGTTTCTGAAGCGGAAGCACCTACGAGGGCGCGTCATGGCACTGGTAACTTCAGACCAACTGGTGCATGAAGTGCGCAAGCGTTAGCCAGCCAAGGAAGCTTGCGGATGCTTGCATCGGTGTTGGAGGTGGTAGAGGACGCTTAGGTTTGTGGCGCTTGTGGTGGTACGGTGTTTACTGGAAGCGCGGAAGTAGAATTTGATACGCAGTGAACGCTGTCTAGCTAGCGACGTTTCCACTACGATTGCCACCTTGGCCATCACGTCAACTGATATCCTTGCGCTTGGACATGATCGCGTGTCGAGAGCTATCTCAGACTTGAAGTCTCGACAGTCGCGTCTACCCAGTATTCGGTTTCAGAGGTCCAGTGCAACTTGAAGTGACAGGTGTGGTTTCCGCTGTTTCCTTCAAGACTTTGCACGTCTCACAGGGAGAGGAATCGCCTATTAGACTTGTTCGTGCAAATATTTAGACATACACATAGATACAATCTACTTGCATTGTTACCTGGATATAGCACAAAAAAGTTATAATTGAAGGTGTAAAGAGTTTAAGTACGATGAAACTCCTGCATCTAGTGGCGAGAAGAAAGCATTCCTCCACAAACCATGCCCAAAAAGCATCGGCAGACCTATTCATGCATCTTTTCATCACAACAATATATCAAATTGACTAGCGTCCACACCATTCTGTGCTACAAAATACTCGCTACAGCCCTACGAAAGCTAGCATTTAACGCATTGCGTATGTGGGATAAATCTAGCGCAAAGAAAATCAGACTACAAAAAATGATTTGTTTCTGATGCTTGAGCGTACAACTTTTTAAGCGTTGTCCACTAGTCTTCAAAGCAGTTAACCTGCTAGAAATCAGCCAAACCGAAGCAGGTGTGTTGTAAAAGACGTTGTGGTAAGAGATTAACCCTCTAACCGGAAGCTAGCATCTAAAGGTCCGCTTCCTTTTATACACCTATCATCGTGCCAATTTATGGGATGAGTCCACTTTGCTTTAAAAACGGAAGGTGGCCCTCCACAAATCTGTGGCATCGAATATGAAGTATCTTTTTTTACTTTGCACTCAATACTTGTCCTTATACCTAGCACTGCTATATGAAAGCGACTACTTGAGAAGATTACCACGGAGTAACGTATTTTCGACCAAAGGTTGATGAAACTGAGAGTGAGGCGAAAGGGTTTTTAGCTAGTGACTGAATGCACACTCCAACCTAGTATCTCATGTCCGACGAATCAATTACTGCTAACATTAAAATACAATACTAAATTTCCTGACGATAATATGCATGTATCAGTGCTTTACATGGATTACAGGAAGATAGTAGATCTACACGTTAGCAAGTGGATAATGGATAAGATGAAGCTTTAAGAACTTCAAACGAACACATACTTTGTCAACTTCAGATGGGCGATCGATTGATGTGACGTTTGCAGTTGCACGATGAGCAATGTTCTGGAGCTAAAAACATATAGTTTTTTGGATTTGACGGATGAAGGACCCCAGCCAAGCGTAGGTTAGCAAAAAGACTTTTAATGCAACGGTTTCTAAGCTCATGAAGATGTTCCCGCAGCTTCATCATAGATTTATCTAAGTTTCAAGCCAACTAGACCTTATCAAGTGTATACATACTACTACTTGATGCTGTTCGTGACTTGTCTACCTGCGCTAGATAGTGAATTTGATGTACTAGCTTTGGTAGGAAGTTACCAGTTTTGCTTTTGTTTATATAATTTTTTGTTTATGCTGGAAATCTTCGTATATTGAAAACAATCATTGCTTTAGTTCAACTTGTGGCAGTGGGCTTAAAGTCTATAAATCGCTTCAAGGCATGCTTTGTCCGTGAACCTCGTCAACAAGATTCATTGACGAGAGCATTACGAGAATTAAAAGTATCTTTTTAGATTGTCATTATATGGTTCGCAACAAATCGGAGCGTGAATACACCATGTATAGAGTAGTTGCATTTCGGTAAAATTGCTGCTGGATGATACGTTCAGAGCACTTGAATTGGATAGCTTCCTCGACAGCTTCAACGCCTTTCCAAGCTCTCATCTTGAATGCCTGTTTTTTCAACCTGTCGTCCGTCACATCTATCGTATTTCCACCAATAAGGACGAACACGCTAAAATTGATTGGCTTACAATCTTTGTCTGATCTAACATAGCGTTTAGATGACCTGCAACATCCATTTCATGCCACCACCGTTTGTCCATGAAACTAGGCGCAAAATTCTTTTATAATGGATTTACTAACCAAATAAAAACCTAAAATACACCATATCTTTTCAAATAATTACAAATCCATATCAACTCGGATCGCTCCTCTACTTTTCCCATTTCCAGATTCGCCGGGTGGACCTCAAGACCATACCGCCGTTAAAAAAGAAACCCCGCCTTAACCCGAACGACATGGCTTCCCAAGGAGACTACCGCGTCGCTGACATCTCGCTCGCTGACTTCGGTCGCAAGGAGATCGAAATGGCCCAGGTTGAGATGCCTGGACTCATGCAGTCTCGTGCCGAGTTCGGCCCGCAGCAGCCGTTGAAGGGTGCCCGCGTTGCTGGTTCGCTCCACATGACGATCCAGACGGCCGTGCTCATCGAGACGCTCAAGGAGCTTGGCGGTGACATCCGATGGTGCTCGTGCAACATCTTCTCCACCCAGGACCACGCTGCCGCCGCCATCGCGCGTGACGGTTCTGCCGCGGTGTTTGCCTGGAAGGGCGAGTCGCTCGAGGAGTACTGGGAGTGCACGCTTAACGCCTGCACCTGGCCGGATGGTGAGGGCCCTGACATTATCGTCGACGACGGTGGTGACATGACCATGCTTATCCACGAAGGTGCTAAGGCCGAGGCTGCGTACGCTAAGGATGGCACGATCCCGGACCCGAACTCTACGGACAACGCCGAGTACAAGTGCGTGCTTAACATCATCCGCCGCACGCTCAAGGAGGACGCCCAGAAGTGGACCAAGGCCGCCAAGCGATGCAAGGGTGTCTCGGAAGAGACCACCACGGGTGTCCACCGTCTGTATCAGATGGAGAAGAAGGGCGAGCTCTACTTCCCTGCCATCAACGTCAACGACTCGGTCACCAAGTCCAAGTTCGACAACCTCTACGGCTGCCGTCACTCGCTCCCGGACGGTATCATGCGTGCCACGGACGTCATGCTTGCCGGCAAGCGTGCTGTCATCTGCGGTTTCGGTGACGTCGGCAAGGGTTCTGCCCAGGCCATGAAGGCTGCCGGTGCCGTCGTGTACGTGACGGAAGTCGACCCCATCTGCGCCCTCCAGGCGTGCATGGACGGCTTCCAGGTCGTGAAGCTCGAGACCGTGCTCCCGATCGCTGACATCTTCGTCACGACGACCGGTAACAAGGGCATTATCATGGCCTCGGACATGGCCAAGATGAAGAACAACGCTATCGTCGGTAACATTGGTCACTTCGACAACGAAATCGATATGGCTGGTCTCGTCAAGGAGGCCAAGCAGATCAACATCAAGCCGCAGGTCGACCGTTTCGTCTTCCCGGATGGCCACGGTGTGATCATGCTCGCGGAGGGCCGTCTGCTGAACTTGGGCTGCGCCACGGGTCACCCGTCGTTCGTCATGTCCAACTCGTTCACCAACCAGACGCTCGCTCAGATCGAACTCTGGACGAAGAAGGACAAGGGTGACTACGAGTCCGGCAAGGTCTACGTGCTGCCGAAGCACTTGGACGAGAAGGTCGCTCGCCTCCACTTGGCCAACCTCGGCGCTGAGCTCACGGAGCTGTCGGAGGAGCAGGCCGACTACATTGGCGTCAACGTCAACGGTCCGTACAAGCCCCACCACTACAGGTACTAAGCTACCTCTAGTGGTCTGTGCGCACCACCTGCGAGCAGACTTTCTTGTCCACTCGCCCCTTGTGCTGAACTGTCGCGTTTGATGACCTCACCACGAGAATAAAAAACAAGAAACCATTTTCTATCCATCTAAGAGCTATTCATATATTTCTTTAACGGAGCTACCGGTAAGCTTTCGTCTTCTCCACTCGGTTTGGACGTTAGTACCATGCTTTCGATCTTCCCCTTGGACCCTTGGAACGGCGTGAGGGAACGTAGACACTGCTTACTAGCAGTCTCCCACACCTTGATGACGGCTCGATCGTCGGCTGATACGAGGTACCGGCCGCAGGCACTGATCTGGAGGAGACTGACGCCATCCTCGTGACCTTCAAAGGCGTTCTTATCCGACACGAGCTCGTCGTTGGAAGCGCTGGACACGATGCGAGCATTGACTTGCGATAGCTTGGCCGCAGCTGCAGACAAGTCGAGGCTGTAGATCTTGCTATCACCACAAGCAGCGTAGAGTCTGGACTCCATGCCGTCGCAGATCAAGGCATTGATGAAGGACGGCAAGGAGATGCTCACGAGACTTTGTGGAGAAGCGAGAGACCAGACCTTGATCGTCCGGTCCAAACTACAAGAGTAGATACGAGCGTTTACTCCTCCCATGCCGACGTGGACTTGAGTGACTGGTAAAACGTGCTCCGTCCACGACACGAGAGGTGTCAAACCACTCAAGTCAGTGCTGTCGACCGAATCCAGGAGGTCCACGAGTCTCCAGACGTGGATGACAGCGTCATCACCACACGAGATGAGGTGGGAGTCATCGTCGGTCAGTTTCAAGTCGTTAATACGCTTGTAGTGGGCATCAAAGACGGTGACGAGCTCGCCGGTTTTTACGTCCCAGAGGTAGATTTTACCCGATGCAAGTCCACCAGCAAAGAGGTAGTTGCCACAGCTTGTCACGACTAGTGCATTTAGCTTTTCAGCAGTATGGCACTTGAATTCAGGTGAATCCGAGGTCCATGAGAGGATATTAATGGCAAGCTTGTTGGCCTGGGCTGCTGCCAGGCGTTGCGTACGAGGCAGCAATGTGACACCAAGTCGAGATGCTGCACTCGTTTTAAAGGTTGTGTAAGAAGACCCAGAGGCTGCATCTACAGCCAAGAGGTCTGGCGAGCCTGAAGACGACAGCAACAGGAGCTGGGATGCCAATGGAGACGACGTCATAGTGCCGACCAAGCAATTTTTGAATAAGTGTCCAGGTACATTGCTGGTCCAGCTGTCGATCTCACTTTAGTGGTGTCACTAGAGGTACGGGGATGGTACTTGTTTCTTCCTAGGATCAGGTGGAGCTTTTCTTTCCTTTTGCCACGCTCTACTTTCTCCTTTCTATATACTCTACCTCGCACGTAGATTCTACCCTTGTATCTTCCGTATCGATCTCCCTCTCTCTCACTTCGAAACTTCGTGGACAATTGTGTAGAAAAGGTTGGAGGGAAAATTCCAGCCACTCTTTCATTTTCTCTTTTCTTTTCCACACCACCCAACGAGACAAACGAGCACGGAATCGATGAGTGCACCGCCACGTCCTCGCCGGCGCTTCGGGCGGATCGAAAACCTGCAACTACTGCAGCAAATGTCCGCGGACTCACCATTCTCAGCGCCGTGGGGCACCATGGGCGCCGCGTGGGAACGCATCGCCGCGAAACTCAACGCATCGCCCGACTTCAACATTCAAACCTCGGGCAAGTCGTGCCAAGCACGCTTCCATGCGCTACTATTCAAGCACCGTCAGATGCAGCGGAACTCGGCCGGGTACCCAGACACGTTCGTTCCGTCGACTGAGAAGGAGCAAGCAGCTTTGACCCAATTCCGGCTCCTCGAAGCACTTGAAGCCCAGATGCGTGACGCTGAACGCACGAAACCAGGGCGACTTACTGTGAACAGACATCCGCCTTTGAAAAACGGAAGTGCTAGTCCAGACGAAACGGAGGAGGATGAACTTGCTATCATGGATGCCGAGACGGAAGATGATCCGGACCCGAGTGAGCAGCAGGAGAATCACGGCCTGAGTATGAAGAGGCGTCTAAGGCCACGTCGGTCAAACTCTGGATCCAATACATCCAGCTCTAAGCGATACAAGCGAGATGACTCTGACACGAGTGTGTCTTCCCAAGAAATCGCGGATCTCTTCCAAGGACTATTGGACCGACAAGCGGAGAATATGGCAGCCTTCCGTGAGATGCTCGAGACGCAGCAGAAGCAGTCTCAGATGTACCGTCGGGAAGAGTCAGAGCGCCGTCAGCAGGAGCGCCTGGCGGATCAGATGGAGCGGGAGCAAGTGCGACAAGAAGCACGTGAGCAGCGGCAGAAGGACCGCGAGGCCGAGACGGAACGGTTTCAAGCGTTGCTCGAGGCTTTTGTTCAGAAAAAGTAAGGTATGTATTTCATCTTGCGGTTGCAATCGACATGAGGCATTGAAAACAAAGCACACTTTGGTATTCGTTATCATTAGCTACTTTGTTCCTCTTGTCGCTGTCCTTCTGCATTCCCGTTATTCGCCTTCGGAACGGGTAAAAAGAGCTTAAACTCTGGCGGAAGCTCTTCTTCCGAGTACAGTCGGTCGGAAAAGTAGATGCGACGTACACGACAGTTTGCATGTATCTGAACACGTAGCGTCTCGATGTAGTTGGTACCATAAGCTCGACGAGTAAAGTCCGAGAGGTTGAACTGGATCTGGTTCCACCCTTCGTCGAGACGCATGGGCATGGTACAGATGAACGGTTTCACTCGCGTCGAGCTCTGGTAGTTGGACGCTCGGAAGCGACGCCGGACATTCTTGTCGTCGAGTACTTGGACTTCAAAGGTGAAATACTTTTTCAAGTTCTTGACGATCATGACGAGGAATGGAAGTTTGATGCCGAGCGACTTGGCTGGTGGCGCTGGACACGTGATAAAGTTCGTCGAGACATTCGTGCCCATAATCTCTAGCACGGACGACTGAATGTCTTGGTCCGTAATACGTTTGATATGGCCATTGCGGACTTGCTTATCCCATATCTGCAGTGGCTTGCTCCTGTATCGACATTAGACACCAGACGGTCATCTATCAACGTACGTATTACCCGATGCTGTAGAGGATGGAGAGAAAACCCGACTGGAAAGTGTTCTTGAACATGGCTCCCGCGCCGAGTCAGACACCGGTGCTTGTAGTCGCTTAGGTGGAGGCGGATGGGGCTGTTGGAGATAATGAAGACCAAATAGACTTGGCAATAACGGAAGTCGTTTCACAAAAAAGCTGTCCTTGGCCGCGTTTATTAATAGATTAGTCAGAGGCAGTTACATGATTGACGATGCTCTTCGAGTCAATACGCAGCGACCAAGTGTCTTGATTTGTGAGCTTAATTGGGATATTAGCAGTATGAATGTGTATAGACTATCTGGACCTTTGTATCATTTGCGTCGGAACATCTACTACGTCCGACATATATGTCAATATAAACGCCAAATATGAGGGTATGAATAGCACGCACACTCGCCCGTATACACCATAACCTTTTTAGCATCGTTTAGACTCTTCACAGAAGCGATTGTGCTTCGACGCCTCAGTGTGGGATTGTGGTATCTGCAAATATATCATAAGGTCAAGGAACTTGAGTATTTAATCATGGATGGCATGAACTAGTATTTTATTGTCATGTCTGGAAGGCTTTGAGATTAATTTTTCGTGCATCGCTCTAATCGTAGCTCTTCATCCGTTCTCATCTGAAGACCCGACTGAAGGGATTTCAATAGTCAGAAATGAGTCATACTTCCATATAACTTCAATGCAGGCTGTACTCGAGCGAGGAAGGTGAATGCTCCTCAT
Organism: Salisapilia sapeloensis; assembly: GCA_023334545.1. Classification (NCBI taxonomy): domain Eukaryota; phylum Oomycota; class Peronosporomycetes; order Peronosporales; family Salisapiliaceae; genus Salisapilia; species Salisapilia sapeloensis. The sequence goes on along the minus strand of JAADVB010000106.1, from coordinate 33,168 downwards.
ACTTTCCCCACGCAAAGGTCTTAGCTTTCCCAGTTTCGTCCAAATAAGGTTCATGACGGCCAAGTTTCATGTAAACACACTCATCCGGGTAGCTCACACTTCTATTAAGTCTGAGGACAGCGACATTGTATTCAAGTGTATTTGCATTAATCTTTGGATGCACAGTTGTGAGTCGCACAGGTATATTTTCTCCTGGACCTTTGTTGATGTCTCAGTCTATCGTATCGACGGACACATTCACTTTTGCCCATTCAATATCTGAACCATTTAAATTAAGGACGCAATGTGCAGTAGTGATGATAGCATCTCGAGATATTAGAGGCCCAGGGCAGTGACCATGACTAGTACCAAAATGCACGTCTAAGAGAACCACGCTTATCTCATCGTTGGTCGTGGCAATTCTGTCATTGATGACACGATTTTCCTCTGCTGTCGACAAATTCATGTCGACTTGAGTGGAAACAGTGCTTTCGTTGTAAAAGTCTGCGGTGGTTTCAATGCACTTTGAAGCGAAGCATACGAGCGATAAAATGCGACGAAAGGTGACGATGATGGCATGCTTGTGATGTCAAGGAGGAAGCGAATTTAAAAATGAAGTAACCAGAGCCGATATGGAGACGTCATTGAGTGATCCTAGGTAGCGGTACTCATTTGATCATAGTGCGATGTTCGAAATGGCTCATCATCGGACGCACAAAGTGAAGACAAAAGCTTCGACAAACCAATCTCTGTTTGAACAACGTAAAAGCCAATATGAAGGCGTTGGAAAGCTTTATCGTCTTCTTGACTTAGCAAAAAACTAGCCCACGAGGCAACAGTAGTCTGCGTGAGACTACTTGGATAGCATCATTCCTTGACGGGTATCATGGACCTGGTTTGAAGCAGGCCATTTGCCACGCATCCTAGATTTCCCTCCGCTTACTAGTCTGTACGCAATCCCACACAACTGCTTCACTGAAATCAACTAACTCTTTCTATTCGAGGTCACTGCTGCGTACAGAGGTTTCGATTTTGCATACTCGACAGCTCGATTGACCAGTGATCGCACATGCGATATTTAAATCAAGAAACCCTAGAAAAAGACCTAGATAAACTTGAGTTACTTTTCCGTTTGCTTGTGGAAACTTCGACTTCTCATGGACACTCGACTAGGCAAAATAGACTGACCGAGACTAATTTACTACACAGACTATTTAGTTGTAAAGTTGAAATTCGTTCCAGGAAGTGGTGAGCTGTGATGAACGCAAAGCTCGCCACGCAGAATATGGAGCGTGGCCTGAACATGGGATTCAAACATAGATGACCTCGGACTCTGAGCTCATTTATACACTTCCTTTACACACCATTTTTGTGGCAAAGACTCGCACAAGTAGACCCTATAGCGATCATTTGCCTCCATGTAGCAGTATGATGCGGTCCAGAATTATATGTATAAATACCTATACTTACAATTGTACAAATAAGATTATTGATGTGTTTTTAGCGAGTCATCAACAAGCATGAAAAGCGTGTCATCAGGAGTAGATGGAGCGGCATCAATGAGCTCATGCAGAAACAAATCTACCATTTCAAATTTATCGCGCATAGAAAATGGGGCATCCGAAGCTTCTATGAGTAATGATGACTCTGGTGAGGAAGCGTACGAGCCAAACGAAGACTCCAGGTCTTCAGACTCATCCGACGAGAATGGCATGAACTGGACGATTGACCACAAGGGAACAGGCAACGAGTCTAATGTCAAGTGTGATATTTGCAATCAAGTCTTCTCACATAACAAACACCTACGCCGACACCACGAGCGCCAGCATAGTCGTACGTCGATGTACTTGTTTCATTATATTTATCATTCGTCTCATCCTTTTGCATCGTATAGTACAAGACATACCATGTCCCCATTGCAAGAATATTTTTAATTCTCGTTACGACTTTCGGATGCACTATCGTGAGCATCATCTATCGACCAAAGGCCCATTCTATTGTCCATTTCCAGACTGTCATCGGAAGTTTTCCAAGCGAGAGCACCTGACTCGGCATCAAAACGCCAGTCACACGACCTTATCTTCTCCACAGACTCAATCTGATGCCGTAAAGACAAAAGACCAGGACTCTGTATCCTCCAAGCCCTTTCGATGTGATCTGTGCGGCGCCACATTCACGTACAAGCATGGACTTACTCGCCACATGCTTCGTTCGCATGATAATCCAGACCGCCCTTTTCAATGCGAGCAGTGTCTCCAGCGCTTTAAGAAGAAAACAGACCTCCAAGCGCATTCCTTTGTCCATACAGGCTTATCGCCATTCCCATGTCCTCATTGCTCTCAGTCATTTTTGAAAAAGTATAAACTGAACCAGCACTTGTCTAAGTCCCATCGCAGTCTCCAGAACACAACGCCCACAGCACAAATCAGTGTCTTGTTCTGTGATTTCCTTGATTGCAATGAGACTTTCTCAAGTGAAGAGGACAAACGGAAGCATGTGGAGGACACTCACAAGTCGGAGGACCAACCAGAGGTGGAAGACAATAGGAGCAAACTGGTGTGTCAAGTATGCAGTCGTGAATTTCAAAAGCAAGGAGCGTTGCGACTGCACTTGCGAACGCATTTCCAAAGTCTCGACGAACGAAAGACGTTTGAATGCCCAGTGGATGAGTGTGGAAAAAAGTATACGAAAAAGTCGAACTGGATGGCGCACTACAATGCAGTGCATGACGAGGTCAAGAGCAAGCGGTTCAAGTGTACTTATGAAGGATGCGAAGCAGCGTTTGGCTACAAGACGACGCTCCGGAGGCATGTGGAAAAGATACATGAGCACCCGGAGCCACCGAAGAAGCGTCAGCGAAAGACCAAGAGTATACGCGAAGTCACACTTGGTCTCCAGCAAGGAGCAAGTGCTATTCCTAGTGTAGAGAATGCCGACTAGACGGGGAGCTTAGCTGTCGAGAAACATCCTATGGATTTGTAGATGACAAGTCATGCTGTTTTAGACTAGATGTATGGTAAGAGTCCATTGAAGGACATCGGGGGTCCTAGCTGATTATTGATATCGTCGAATGCATGCTCTCGGCAAGCTATATATTTACCCTAGTTGAAAAAGTAAGGTGGAAACTTGGCTACTTGGTGCTTTTATTGAAGACATACTCTACTAGAACACATAAAGAAACCAATGTGATGCTACAGATTTCTTGCCCTGTGGATCTTCAGCCTGGGTAGGAAGAAGTATGTAGCAGTACGTATAGAGCATGCAAACTCTCAATTCGATCTGGTGCTTAGGAGCAGACTTTGGTAGGATAGGAATTGCTCTCTTGCGGAATTGATCTCTCAACTTTGATCCTTTACTTTAACTGTAGACTACATCTTACTCATGCAGTAGAATGTATGCAGGTTCTTTAATTTGGTTTCACAGACCATCAGTACCATTGATCTGCCCAATTTACGCCGCTATCAACGGTGTTACTCGCGGAAAGTTGCAATAACATGTAGGTCAGAAAGATGCATTTACGTGCATGAGGATCTTGTCCATCTTTCTAGATGTACAACTTACAATTTCACTACTCCTATCTTTTCCGATTGAACTTCATTTCGACTGCAAACTTTCAGCCGTAAAGTCGGTTCACGCTTCATCAATGTGCTCACCTCCTCAATCAATACACCGATATACAGGCAACAAAGTAAACATGTAACAAGAGTGGACTCTTCGCATGTTCAACTCACGAGATAGCTAGAGGAACTTTTTGGCACGCATGCAAAGCTAATCATAGATTAAATTTTTTATTGCACTATTCGATTACAATGAGCTTTGAATTGCCAAGCAAAGCACCAAACGCATGGAGACTTAAGCATAAAGATACTCTTTAGTACGTAAACTGCTTCATACGAACATGATGTGTGTGGAGATAGGGTCAATATATTTTCATCTTCTACCTGATTTTCAGATCGCGCGGGCAGACAACAATCCAAATTCTGCCGGAAGATTCAGCACGACTCTCACAACTTCATCACTCTTCTCTTTAACAGGCATGTACGATTTTGCTCCTGTGCGAGACAAAACTTGCTGCAATTTGAATCAACGATCATTTCATAGTGTGAGATACACGAAATAAGAAAAAGTGATATTTCTTTTTCTCTTCTTTTGAAGCAATAAATCGCTTCAAATACGACAAGGTACGAGGCAAGGTTACCAGACACTTTAAGCGACAATGCGACCTTCATGAGATAATTTAGAGCTATATTGAATCTATATCACCACAGGAAACAGTTGCAAGAAGAAGCATCGTGCAGTAGACAACCAAAGTAAAGAACAACATTTCCTTAGAAATATAGCCAGGTTTCCATCAATGACCTAGAATTCGAGTATGTCCTTCTAGCATCTTTAAATGCTCAAATGTAGCTTAATAGAGACTAGTATATCCATGAATTGACTGCAGATGCAGTATAGATGAGGCCTAGTGATCCAAAAAGAGTGAGGTCTCCAAAAATGACCTCTCAAAGGCTAGTTGTGAAGCATCGAAGCATTTCATGAAGTTACCCACCACGATGACAGATTTCTATTTTTAATACCAAAACTTGATGAACGAAAGATACCGAGATGAAAGTGGAAGCAAATCTTTGCATAATAGTTTATGCCTATCCTACGACAGCGTTGAAGACAGCGTAGGAGACGGCGACAGGGTATGATGAGTGCTCCGAGCTTAGAAAAGAGTGAAAGGAAGATGAAGCGAGTTCAGTGCCACCTGACGAAGCGAGCAGAGGTATCGATCATTTAAAAGCTTTGTATATGTTGGATGGCACGATGCTTGAAAGCTTAATATATATAGTTTTCACTATTTTAGTTCATGACATTTCGATCTTGTTATACATCAATCGACGCAGTGCAACGTACATTTCACATCATATGAACAGATATGTTAGATGCTATAAAGCAATACCGCTTCCTAGCAATGAGTGGAAAGCAGACGATAACAACTTCGTCAAAGTAAAGTTTTTACCGATGCCACCTACTGCAAAGTATAGGCTAATGAACAAAAATGAAGTGTTCCAGGTACTCTGCCATTGTGCGAATTACGTGCATACCAAGAAACGATCACGACAAAGGTGGCAACCAAAATGAATGTACTAAAAGTCGGGAATGGATCAGAGTGAACAGCAGTAAAGATAATATGAAATCGTCATTATAGTCCGCCAAGGTATCATTCATCCCTTCCATTCCCATCTATAACAAACATGCATATATAAACGACAAAAGGAACACTACTCCAGGAACCGTAGAACTGATAGTATCGAGTACTAGCCAAAATGGATCAGTCAGATAGACTTTATCATCACGAAATTGTTTTCAGGATGTAGATAAGGTAAAATGCTAATGCATCCTTTCCATTTGGATCACCTACGCTACAATTGAGAATGGATCAGAGTGAACAGCAGTAAAGATAATATAGAATCGTCATCAAAGTCCGCCAAGGTATCATTCATCTCGTCCATTCCCAATTGCATCAAACATGTAAATAATATATATCAAGAGGCAGTGGATCAGATTGTTTTTTGTCTTCAAATTCAATTTCAGAAAATGTAGATAAGGTTGATTAAATCGATCATCATGTCCACTCCCTCTTGATTGGATACGTACCTGACAAGGTCCAACAAGATGACGAAAGGAGACACAGACGACTGATTAGAAAATCAAGGAGGATCAACCTGGTTGCATTATTATCCCTGACTTTCATCCCAAAGAAAGGAAAGCACGATCCCAGACAGCGCGTTCCTATTTCATCCCTGCTGCATCGTACCAACAAAGGTGTACACATCCAGAACAAGTTTACTTGGACTGGAAGGTTAATTAGTAAAGAGCTACAAGGATTCGAAAGGATCGAAAAGTACCTTGTTCTTCAGGTTGGCGTGCTTCTTGTTGTACTTCTTAGCCCAACGCTGGTTGCGGAGGAACTTGGGGTCAAGCTACACAAAATGGCACAAACGCAAGATGAATATTCGGCGCTCGCTTCAGACTTACAAGAACAAAGGACTTACTCCCTTCGTCGGACGGTAACGGTGGTCCTTCGGCTTACGGATACCGTTCTTGTGGGCCTTGACCGTTTGGTTACGGGCTGTGTGGTTCTTCTGCTTGACCATCGCGACCTGCCTTGGAGCTCCTTTTTGGGATTTTAAGTGATCAAGTCCGAGATGCCGCTTTGAATGGAGCACAAGTGTCGTCCTAGTGCCACACTATTTATGGGTTTATAGTTATACAAAAAGCAAGACAATTGGGAAGTTCATACAAAAAGAAGGCTGTAGGTAATAGTGCCACATCGGTTTCGGATTGTATCCGGAATGGAATCTGAAATAGTGTCGACCACATGGCTTTCGGATGACAACGTGGCCGTCTGCAAAACCAAATCACACAACAGGGAGGGAAGATGGATCCGTTCGGAGACGACGCTGGCGCAGAGGAGCCTACACTAGACGACTTCCAGGCCCCGGAAGACCCCTCTATGAACGGAGAGTACGTAACCTAATTTTTTGTGTGTTCACACTGGTGTAGTGGCGAGTACAGAGCTGATAATACTCGCCAGTGTCGAATACTCGTCTTTGAACTTTCGATCTTATCCTAACTCGATACGTACGATAGCTTCTTTGAAGTGGAGAATGTGAACAGCAACGAGATTCCTGAAGTTCCGGAAGAAAACGAACTCACGTAGGATAAACTTGATCTATCTTGTCACCCTTCATATTCTAATCCGATCTTGTATCTCAATAGGAAGTTCATGAAAAAGTATGAGGAAGAGATTGCTGAAAAAGCAAAAGAGCAGGAGAAAGTATACTCTGCATAGAAACGAAAAGACCGAGACAACAGTGTGCTGACGAACGAAACGTAGGTGGGCGAAGAGAGCCGAGAGGAAGCTGCTGCTGCGCTCGCCAAGTTCAAGGAAGACAGGGAACAGGCGAAGGAGGCCAAAAAGGCGTCCAACCGAGTGGAAGAGCAGGCCACGCTGGAGCACATGGCAGCGAAATTGGAGGGCGACAACCCGTGGGAACGTGTCACGACTCTCGTGAACCTGGACATCAAGCAGCGCAAGCGACGCAAGAGCAACGCGGAGGCCAAGGACAAGGAGGAGGAGGTTGCGGACACGAGCCGCATGCGTCAGCTGTTCCTGCAGCTGAAGAGTGAACCTCTGGAGAAGACGCGTGGGATTACTGCGTAATCCTTTATGTCGTTCCGCTGTCCTTTTGCATCGAAAGAATAAGCACCAATTGTATTCTTTCCTTAGTAGAACTCGACCGGGTGTTGTCTGTTTTCCTGGTATTTATCACTTGTCTCGTTCTCGTCATCCATCTCTCGCTGCACGTCCTGTATCTCCTGTCGGTCTGTATCTCTCGGAACGTCGTAGAACGGAACGCTCGGGACGGCCTCTAGCGAATCTAAGTGCTGGAAAACGCGGTCTCGAACGGAGTTCAGGTACTCTGGTGTGTTCAGATTCACCATGTTGCTCACGGGCATGTGGAGACGGTACTCTGGTCCAAAGTACTCAAAGTAGTCGTTGTACGGCATGGCGTCCGGGATCTCAACGTCATTCAGGACACCCGTCTCGTAGACCCATCCGCGAGGGACATTCCGGAGCGAGTAGCCGCCACCACCGAGCACCAGCGTCGGGACGTTGAGCGACTTGACGAAGCCGACGCACGCTGCGTGGCCTTTAACGGACAGGTTGAAGCAGCCCAGTCTGTCTCCGGACAAAGAGTCCGTGCCGCACTGCAGGACGATGGCACAGGGCGCAAAGGTCTCGTTGATCTTGGAGATGACCTGTTTGAAAATACCGAAGAAGCTATCGTCGTCCATGCCGGCTTTGCAAGGGACGTTGACGGCGTAGTTTGTTCCTTTGCCGTACCCGACATCTTCCACGTCGCCAGTGCCTGGGAAGAAGTCGCCGTACTGGTGAAAGGAACAGGTCATGACTCTGTTGGTCGTGTAGAACGCTTCTTCGACGCCATCTCCGTGGTGAATGTCAATGTCAATATACAAGACGCGAGCGTGTGTCTTTAAGAGTTCGAGGATTCCGATGACACAATCGTTCACGTAGCAAAAGCCAGAAGCTTCGGAGCGTTTCGCGTGGTGGAGACCTCCACCCCAATTAATCGCAATGTCCGTCTCGCCAGCGTTTAATCTAGCGGCACCGGCGATACTGGCGGATGTGTAGATTTGGCAGAGTTCAAAGATGCCGTCAAAGATCGGACAGTCGTACCCGACGTTGAAACGCTGGAGCTGACGAAGGTACTGGTGCATATTGTCCGGCGTCACGAGACGTAGGAAATGGATGTAGTCATCCGAGTGAAAACGCGTGAGTTCATACCATTCGACTAATCGAGGGCGCTAGATATAGAGTTAGAGAAGGTGGAGGAGAAGGTAGGAGGGAGAGGGATACGATTATCTGCATGTGCTTCGTCAGACCATAGTTCACGATCAGGTTGTGTGTCATTCGAACACGATGAGGCTATAAGGATAGAGACATGATGTGATGCGTGGAGCTTGTGTAGATTGAAAAGAAGAGAGGTACCTTCATGTTGTGGAATTGGCCATAGTCGTAGTTGCCAATCTCGGCTACAATAGACAGACAGACAATCGTTAGCTATGAAATGAATGGTCGTCTATGATACACTAGCTTCTTTCATGACTTACAGTCGTAAAAGTAGGTTACTCGGCGCTTAGCTTGTGCCATCGTGTTTGTAGAAGATAATTAAATCTACTTGGACGAGAGAAGAGACGCGAGGGGATGCAGGATTGAAACCACGAATGAAGTGCGTCCGACTTTCACGCGATCTCTAAGCGGTGCATGTGCATCGTCTGAGAACGATTTCATAAAAATAGACACGATGGAGCATCCCACGGAACGGAGCTTGATGGAAGTATAGCGACAATATGGAATATACACGTGAAGTGACATGAAATCAAGCGAGTACCACCGTCACACTCGGCTTGATTGATACTTGTTTCGATGACCTTTGGAAATGACGCAATAGCTAAACGAGAGAACGAAACAAGTGTGTCTATCCTTTCGTCACGCTCTTATTCACTTTATCCTCGTCATCACAAAGAAAATTCAGAATCGAAGTACATCGATTCTCCTCTTTGACTTCCATTCCTACTGCATTGCGACCGTCGGACAGCAGATATGGGAGATCCTCAGTCCCGCCTGAACGGTATCTTTCAAACGAGCTCTTTCTCAGCTCCTCAGGGCAATGATGCGCTCCGATATACTGCGCCAAAAGAGCCAGCAAAGCAATCGGGACCGCCTGCGCCATCTCCGGCGCCTGCTGCAGCTCCGACGGCGTCTATCCTTTACAGCACGACCGTTGCCCTCCATCAGTATGACTCCCAATCTCGTAGCTACGTTCAAATGGGAGACCAAGGCTCTGGGAACAAGTACATTGGATGTGTTCTCGCCGGAAGCGAAGTCAACTACACGCTCGTATTCTACACTACAACGAAAGCACATGTGTGCACCCTCCGTGTTCGTCCAGACTTTCCCAAAGTCACGTTACAACCGAAGAACTTTATCAACTTTTACGATGACAAAGGGACGAATTGGTCGGTAAAGTTTGCTGCTGAAGACCAACGGACAGAGTTTCTCAAGTCTCTTTTCCTCGTGAAACTGCACCTAGAGATCTGGGGACCTACGCAGGAAAAGTCGTTGCCCAAGAGTGCATCACCAGGGTACTTGAAGGAAGATTTGGTCCATGTGACTGGTAATAAGGTGAACAAGGGAGACACAGCAGGTGTCCAATTCAGTGTATGGCGCGTGGTCGGGAGTGCATCCAGCCGCCCGGTGGAGTTTATCACCAAGTACAGTCCGTTTGAACAGACGAATGGAGGAGACGTTCGTAAGATCCGACTTGGCGACAACCAAGAGCGTTTCAAAGCGTTGGAAGAGTGCGTTGTCGGGATGCGCAAGGGCAGTCGACGCATGGTACTAGCTCCTCCAAACAAGACGAATCACAAGGACTGGTACTTGTTCGACATTATGCTCGTAAAGACCAAGACTGGAGGGAGTGAAGAGAAGGCTGCTCCTCCCCCGAAGCGCAAGAGTAAGAAGAAGAGTATGTCGAATATGAGCATGGCGGACATTCCTGAACCAAGTGAAGAGATCGTTCCAGTCCCGAAAGAGGAGAAGAGCAGTCGACAGGATGAGTTGGACAGGAGAGAGCTGGAGCTCTTGCGTCGTGAAAAGCAGCTGCAGGTGTCTTCCAATTCGACTCCCGAGCCTCCGCAGCCGCAGCAGCAAGCTCCTCCACAGCAGTCGTATCAGCAAAACTACTCCCCACAGCCTTTGTATCCGTCTCAGCAGACGAGTCAGAGCTTATGGACGACACCAGGGTCGCATCCTTCGGATGTGAACCATCAGCTGCAAGAAGTGAATGGGAAGCTGGACTACCTCATGCGTCACGTGACGAATAGCTCCACTACCACATCATACGGCGGTCCGACGGATGTGTCGGTGATTGTGCGTGGGGTGGAACGTCTCGCGAATGAGAATGAGCGTCTGCTGCATCAAGTGCAGACGCAAAACTCGCAGTACTTGGACCTCGAACGCAAGTGTGACGACTATTCGAGTCAGATGGAGTCTTTACGTCGAGAGAAACGAGACAAGGAAGAACGCATGAGAGAGTACTTGGATCGAGAGATGCGGACGGGAGGGCATGTGGAGCAGTTGCGACAGGAGAAGGATCATGCGACGGAACAGCTCACGCGTGTCCAGCAAGAGTATCAGAACCTCTTGAACGCGTACTATGCCAAACAAGCGACCGAGAGTGCAAGTGACCAGGCTCGGAAAGACGTCGAGTACGAGAAGCAGGCGAGACAGAGGGCGGAAGAGGCTCTGGAGGAAGAGAGTCGGCTGAAGCAAGAGGCGGAGCAGCAGCTGACGGTCCTTCAGCAACAGTTCGAGTCGCTCTCGAGTCTTCGGGAAAGAGAGCTGGAGAGTGTGGAAGAAGATCGGAAGCAGCAGGAGCAAATCCAGAGCGAGATGGAGGAACTGGAGCGACAGAAGAGTGAGGTCGAGACCAAGGTGCGGGAGTTGGAGCAGGAGAATGAGGTGCTGAGGAGTCAAGGAGGAGTGGGTGACGGCGCAGAGCAGGTCGTGAGTCTCTTCAAGGAGAGCGTAAACGATCTCTTCTTCCAGATCCAGGAAGTGTTTGAGGAAGCAGAGGAGCTGGAAGGAAAGCAGGTGATTGGAGTGCTTCGGAAGCTGCTTAAGCAAGGCACCAAGGATGTGATTGATAAGGTACAGGGCGGAGGGAACAAGGAGGAGATGGTCGAGGATGAGCCGCCCTTGCCAGAGACTGACGCACAGGAAGAGGCAGAGGAAGAAGAGGACGCAGGGGAAGGAGATGAAGAGAGAAAAGAAAGAGAGGAGAGCAAGGAGGAGTAGGATGGGTAGCTTGACTTTTTTTGAAATTACGATTCGTTTAGAAGAGAACGAATGTTATATCGCTTGAAACGTTGGTACTCATGCACGACACTCACGCCAAAGCTAGTCTAGAAAGGTGTTAGTGTCGAGTTGACTAGAAAAAGGTAGGTGGACGTACGCGGAAGATTTCGATGAGGATGGTAATGGTCGGATTGTCCAGATCAACCTTGTGGTGTTCTGGCACGAGGGCTGCGACGGCGTCAATGACCTCCTTGGACTTGACATTGTTGCAGCTCCGACGTTTGATGTCAATGGCATACTAGACCAGAGAGTTAGCACTTGCCTTGTATTAGTTGGAGTGGGAATGTACCTTGATGCTCTCCTTCTTCGTGTCCTTGTCTTCATCTCCAAACTCTCGCTTGAGGAGAGGTGTGGCGGCAGTGCAGATAGCCTCTAGACTAGCATACTCGATGCTTTCCAATGGAATCGTTCGGAGGATGAAGCGAGATGCAATCTCTCCATCCTTCTCGGCCTTCGTCAATAGCTTCTCCACTAGCTGTACGACCGGAATGGAGCTGTCGTTGCATTGGAGCAAGATGACACTCGGGATGGTTGTTTCCAAAGGAGTGAAGCGCCCAGTACGGCGCTTTTTCGCGTCTTCCCTTAACGCCTTCAGCTCCGTTTCAAGGTCTTGTTCGAGCGTCGTCTCCTTTTCTTCCGTCTTCTCAGGCTTTACTTCTTCCACAGGATAGAACTCATCTGCGGCATCGTTAAAGACGTTCAAAGCTTCCTTTGTACACTGCTTCTCCTTGTACTTGTCGCACGTGATGAGGATGCCAGAGCTACCACGAGCATTGGCAGCCTGTGCATGGCTGCTTTTTTGCCGTTTCTATAGTAATAAGACAATAAATTAGTACTTCAGGTAGGTAGGTATTGCATAAATAAACAAGTTGTGTACGTTTCCGCCCTGGTTGCCACGGTACTGACGCTTCCTCTTGTCGCCTCCGTCCGTCGAGCTCATTTTTGAAGTTGTTGCTCGATTTTGTGCTCGACCAACTGAATTTCGACCAATCCTATGTCACATATATACAATTCTGCCAATTACATCAGCACATTTTCTGACACTTGAAGACTTCTCCATCCTTTCTCTCCATGAAGACGATGCCACGCATCTAAACTAGTCTATAGCATCTAATATCCGATGCACGTAGGTTCTATCGTGCATGGATCTCTCGATGCCTCTCTCACCTCCTTAACCACAGAAATCGTGATTAAATCTTTTCTACCAATGACAGACGCTCGCCTAATCGACAACAAAACCATCACCAAAAACCACAAAACGGATCGTTTGCGACTTCACACGCGTCGCCGCTCGTCGCGTCCGTATCTTCACTTGGTCTCTCCCCACGCGCGTTCTACACCTTTAACATGGCTCTATTCCCTCTAGAGTTCATTGCTAGTATCCTAGTTGCGCTTGTTCAAGTGCGACTGCGATCCTCCTTTAGTCTCGCCTCTCTCCTTATTTCCGGCCTGACCTTCTTCCTGCCGCCGGAACAAGAGCTACTGAATAAACTCAACGGTTTACCGGAGAAGGCTCACTTGGCAGCTAGTACTGGTCGACCAACACAAAAACCCGATCCGTTGTCGCCGCAGGAGAAGCTGCAGCAATTCTACGTGAAATGCGGTACGACGGAACATGGCGTCTTCCAGCAGACGCTCTTCTACGAGATCTACGAGACCTTGGTCATCCTCGTCTCCTCCACGCTCTTTGGCAGTCTCGTTGGCAACGTTCTGGCCATGCTGCGTCCTGTTATCGCTATTGCTAGTGACGCTGTGGATGGCGCTCAGCCGGAACTGAGTTTCTACGGTCTCTTGACATGCATGTTCATCTCCCTCTGGTTTCCACTGCAGATCACGCTCGCACAAGGCTTTGCCACGGACGAAGCGAGACTGAGCTACCTCGTCGGGTTCTTTGCCTTCATGTTCTCGTTCTTCGTGATGCTCGCTCCGGATTATAAGATCGTGGACTTTAGCGTCGAATCGGCCATCAAGGTCCTCGGAACTCGAGGCGAAATTGCTCTCAAGTCGCTTGGGGTCACTAATAGTGAAATGCTGCTCATGCGTCAGCTCGGAGGCTTCCTGAAGGTCGGTGCATTCATGAACTTGGGCCTCGCAGCCGCTGTCTTTGCCTGCACTAGCTTCCTCCCAGCTTTCCGCTTTGCTCGTATGTACTTTGACATGACTGCCGATCCAGAACGCAATATCTTTTGGAAGATGCTGCTGCACTTCCACATGATACTACCCCTTGTAGGCTTGGTTCTGTGGATCAAACCGTTGGCAACGGATGTCTTTGTACCAAAGACACTAGTCCTATGTCATGAGAAAGCACTCTACCGAGACTGCTTTGCTTCCACGGAAGATGAAGTTGCGTTTAATGACTCGACCTTTGCCATGAAAGAAAGCTCCTTCCAACTCGTTCGCATCGGAGTCTGTCTCGCCATTGTGCTCTTGAAACTCGTGACGTTCCGAGAACACTTGCAGGCGTTCTTGATGGAGCCCAAGGAAACGATGCTCCAGATCGTCCGTCGACCTGGCGTTGTCAACGGCGACTTGCTACGTACGAAAGTTCGCATCCAGTTCAACTACGTTCCGATTCTGTCTATTCAGTTCCTCACTCCTGCCATTGCTTTGTTTGCGTCCGCTGCTCTCTTCCTTCGACAGTCGACGATCCATGGCTTTGGACTCTTCCACTACCTACAGCAGCTGCTCATCACAAGTGCTTCTATGGACGATGTGAATGGCTATGTGGGACAGGAGATGGTGATGCTTCCGGACAAGACGCCGCCGGATGTTGGTGGCTTCCGCCTTGGCGATGACTTAGACCGAGAGAAGATGTCAGCGCTCATTAAAGGTATGTCGACGTATGAGTTTATGACGCCAGACGTGAGCTACAACCTCTTGGCCTTTGCTCTCTTCTGGGTCTGCTTCGTCTGGTTTGGCGCCAGTGTCGCTGGACTCTTGTACTGGAGGAACATGCCCCACGGAGCTGCCCAAGCCGATGATGACTTGATCATCGAGCCACGAAAGAGCCGACAGACGCCCAAGTCGCTCAAGAATCAACTGAAAAGTGTGAATAAACAGAAGAAACAGCGGTAGACGAACGCGTCAACATGGAACTTGGTTTTGATGCAAGCAGATAAATGCCTTGTGCGTTTTGCTACCGGTTAAAAGCATTACTAGATGACTGCTATCGAGATTGAGCCAAGTTTTACGATTGAAATGACAATTCACGTCATGTTTAGAGTACTCGATTTGTACGCTTCTAGTGCTCTTGTATGTTTATGATCGATACCTTTGCCAAGAGGACTCGTGTCATGGCATGATATATTGTCCATCTGCATGAAACGAACCAAGGAAAATAGCTAGTTGGTACTTCAGCTTTGGTCTTCTGGACGACGACCAGACGTATAGGAACATTCATGCAACGTCAAACATAACTCCATGCCTATCTCCAAACTACAGCAGTATTAGCACTGCAATGGTGGTACATGAATCATCTAGGCAGAGGATCTTAGTGATGCAGACAACGCAACATCCTTCCTAGCTCTACCGTTCGAAATCATGTTTACAACAACTGCTCCAAAGTAACTTTTCGACCGCACAAAGCAAACACGCAAGAGATCATGTCCAAGCAGCAAGTCTGGGACGAGTCTACACAGACCTTCCACGGAGGACAGGACTGGAAGTTCCTATCTAACTTTACGGAAGACTTTAGCGTCACCACCAACGGCCTCGGTACACCCGAAGGTGCACTCCGGGCTGCAAAGGAAGCCGTCGACACGATCCACCACTACCCGCCGGCCGATTTCCAGCCTGCCATCTCGCACTTGGCCAAGTTCCTCTGGCCTGAATCCGACTTGCAGTCTGTCTTGCCTCTGCTTTTACTCGGCAATGGCGCGTCGGAGCTCATTGACCTGGTCGTGCGTAGCGTACAGCCAGGCGGCTGGCGTCCAGGCAGCACGCTGACGCAATACAAGGAATACGAACGTTCGAGCAATGCTGCCGGACGACAGACATTGCCGTGCGATGACCCTTCAGCCGTGCTCACGTGCATGGTGAACCCGACGAACCCGACGGGCGACTACCTCAACGTAACGGATATGAAAAAGTATATCGAGGAAAAGAGTCCGGACAACCATACGGTGATTGTCGATGAAAGCATGCAGCCTTGGCTAGGTCCCAACTGGCGCCAGGATAGTCTCATCCATGAGCGCGAGTGGGCGAAGAAATTGAGCGCCGAACGTGGCCTGGACGTGTGGGTCATGACCTCTTGGACCAAGCTGTGGTCGTGCACTGGCGTTCGATTGGGCAGTGTCGTTGCGCCTACCGCAGAGCACGCGGCTAAGATCAAGCAGAAGCAGGTGCCATGGTCAGTGAACTCGATGGCACTGGCTTTCCTGTCTGCCGTTGTCCAGGACACGGCGTATCTGGACAAGACATGGGAGGTCACGCCCAAGTGGCGCCAGGCACTCGTGGACCAACTGCATGCCAAGTTTCCGTCGTGGAAAGTGTATGGAGAGCCGTTCTTGAGCTGGGTGTGGGTCGACACGCAGTCGGAGGAAACGAGTGAGAAGGCGGTGGAACTTGCCAAGAAGAATGGAGTGCCCGTGCGCTCGGGAAAACCTGGGTACAACTTGCCGACGTTTGTGCGCATTGCTGTTCGTGCGCCAGAGCCGACGCAAGTGCTGATGCAAGCATGGGAATCGATTGCCTAACTTCTTTTCTAGTAAAAGTGGAACCTCGGCCGACATCGGAAGGTGGGAAGTAGAACATGGGTTTCTTTTCTCGTGCGCAGCAAGGCACGATGGGCGACGTTTCCGACAAAGTCAACAAGACACATTTCCTTTTCAGTAGATTACGTATCTTTATCGACGGTCATGCGAGATTGAAGGCGCTTGAACTTGCCTTCCCAGCCCTTGGCTACCTCTGCATACTTTTCTATCAAGTCGTTCTTTTCTGCCAGCTCTGCTTCCAGTGCGGCAATCTCCGTCACTAATTCATGGTCGTTCACTTCGCTGTCCAGCGTCATGTCATTTAATTCCTACCGACACTATTGATTAGCAGCAAATTCATCTCTGTGAGTAATCTAAAAGACACTTTTTGGAGGAAATGCATCTCGAGTTGCTTGGCGTTGAGGAAAAAGGATTGGAGTTTCTCTTCGAGCTCCACGGTGTCCGCTGCGTCTTGTTGCACTGGATTGAACCGGCTGTGTGGAGGATACTGGATCGGAGGACAGACGAGTGCCATGCTCTTGGCAAAACACTCGTTCATCTCACGCAATGCCTTGTCTGCATCCGAGTCATGCTCGACCGGCGCCGTCGTTGGTGCTTCCTCTTCGCCCATTTTGCAATGCGAGTCTGCTTTCCATACAAAACTTAAGACAACTGTGTTTGTAGCGATAGACAAAACACCGCGATGGCTAATGCTACAACTTAAAAAGCTCTATTCACCAGCTAACTCTCCGCGTCCGAGTCTATATCCATTGAGGCGCCATCCATATCGTCTTCATCCAATAATGATTCCTGCTCGAACTCGTCGCCACCTTCATCCGTTTTCGAATCCTCATCCGAGCTGTAGTTGACAGGAGCGGTGTCTGTCCGATTTAGCGAGTCCGGTGTGGGAAGTGAAATTCTACCTGACGGCTTATCCTGCTGCGGCTGTAGTGACGCTGGATACATTTTCACGCCCAGCGGCACTGGTGCCTGCTTTTTCACTAGTGCATCTAGTTTACTCCGAATGCTTTGCTCCTTTCGCTCTAGCTCGTTCGCACTCATGTCGCCGTTGAGCTTGGGTCCACTTAATGCTACTCTTTCATATCCTCTATCGCCGTACAGGTCACTTAATCTCGTTGTCGATGATGAAAAGACCGTCGCTGCTGTCGTCTCCATTTGGATGTCAATAGGTTGCTCAAGTATGTCGCTTACAAGAAAGACGATCTTGAACCGTCGTGTACACTTCAACTCGAAAAGGCATGCGTATCACTACACCATCCACCGCGTTTAGTTTGTGCAAGTAAAATAGATCGATACAGTGGTGGTAACATGGACTATCAATAAACTTAACGAAAGAGGATAAAGAGGTGTGGTAGACAGTGTTCGGTACTCTTAACACTGGACGCTACCTCAAGTTCGATCAGTTGAGGTCTTTGAGAAGTATGAACATAGCACTTCGTCTTTCGCGCAGATCAAACGTCAATGTAAGTCTGAAATAGTCTCAAACAAAAATATTCAATCCTTTCGACCACTATCATCCAGACCAAGCTCTGCATGCGTATTGATGAAATCCCACACAGCGCTAACTTTAACAAAGACTGCCAACCTTTTTTCGCTGCAGCTGCGCCCTCCCCAAGATACAATACCAATCAACTTTCCATCACGAACCAACGGTCCACCGCTGTCTCCTTTGCAGGCTTGTTGCTTTATCTCGCCTCTCGGCCTCTTCCCAGATCGCACACATAGGTTCGCGTCCGTTACTTTAGGATTGTATTTCGAGAAGCGGTAGTAGATGCTATAGAATATTTTACACGCCCTGATGTTGACTACGTTCATTTTCTCGGCTTTAAGAAGAAATTTTGAGCTAGGTGAGTTTGGCCCAGTTAGACCCCATCCGTAGATCATGGCTTTCCCAGTATGGTCCAATTCGGGTTCATCACGACTGCCCAGCTGCATGTACTCCCGCCGATCTGATGGTTTCAAAGTTTTCTGCAGCTTGAGGACAGCGACATCATTTACACGCGTATATGAATTGTACTCGGGATGTACAAATATTTCTTTCACATGTACCTTGTGGCCAAGTCCTTCGACTTGAGGATTCACTGTATCGACGGTGACCGCAATTGGCGGATGCCTACCCTTCGGCAAGTCTCGGTCGATGGCGCAATGTGCAGCAGTCACAACGTATTCTATAGATAGTAGAGACCCAGTGCAACCTTCAATAGCACCAGCTACTTTTGTCGTTTCCAAATATACCACGCTCGTCATCTCGAGGTGATAGACTCTTTTGCCATTGGCAATACGATTCTCTTCTGCAGTCGATAAATTCAATTCGAGCGGAGTGGAAACACTGTTTTGATCATAAAAGTCTGCATTGCTTCCAATGTACTTTGAAGCGAAGCATAGTAGCGATAAAATTGCGACGAAAGGTGAAAACGCTGGCATGACTGAGACGCTAGCGAGAAAGCAAGTCTGGAAATGAAGCAGCTAGAACATGCATAGAGATAGGATCGAGTGATCTGAGGTGATTGCATCCACATACTCGTGTTTTGACTACGCGAATGATTTATCAGCGGCTGTACGGAGCGGATGTTGAAGATCTGAGAAATCAATGTCTGTCCGGACGACGCTCAACTCAATCCGAAGATGCTGAATAGCTTTGTCAATTTCTCGACTTGATACACAAAGCTACTTCATGCGACGTTAGTAGTCTAAAACAGACTGCTTGACTACTACAAGCTTTGGGTCGGTCCTATGAAAGTAATCTAGAGCGAGCTACTTTGCCACATAAGCAATTTGCTTCCCAAGAAACAGGAAGCAAGACGAAAGTTGAATGCGTATGGTAACTTATGATCTGTGCCCGGGTACACTACGTCGATTGAACGAAGCGCTTCTAATGCACGCGTCGCTGAACAATAATATGTTTTGTCATCTACATGCAGACCTACTGAAATCTAGATCATACTTTTATAGCGCCGAACCTGATGCTACTTTTTATATCATCAAATGCTCCAAATGTTACCAAGATTTCTATTCTGAGTTTCCTTAAGAACCAAGTCAAGGGCAATGCGTGCGCGATGACAATTTCTTTGAGGGGAGAAAGAATGAAATCACGGACCAAAGCTCACCATAGCGAGAGCCTTAGGAGTAGTTTTGGTCAGAAAAAATTGTAAAGAGCTCAATTTAGAGCTAAGATGACTGTTGCTGATAAATACGCTTTCTCTACGACTCTTTTGCAATAAAATTTTTTCACCACAGCCTCATGTAGCGACAGGTTTAGTACTCCTGTCAATATAGCAAGGCATCTTTGGGGTAGAAGAGTTATTGCTATGTAAAGCGCTATAGACATCGGAACAATACGAACGAAACCGCATGACGTTCTTTCAGGCTGGAGCACCTAGTATCCGGTATCTCAGAACCATCTATACATGTCCGCATGCGATCATAGTCAAGACGTAATGTACAAAACTCCATCGCGATAGCTAACACTTGCATGCAGATCAGGTCAATACCATTTTCGCCATGATCGCCTTCGTGTTCGTATTTAATCTGAAATTGAAAGTAAAATGCATAAAAACTTTCGGCCTGTTGCGTTTCGCCTTCCTTTCGGGCACCAAGCAACGCTTCAAAAGCAATTTAACCTCACACACTTACGCGGCCGCCTGGCTGTGGTCCATCGTGACCACCAAGTCGCTCGTCTGGCGCCGACCAGAGTGCACGCCGATACTGTACACCAAAAAGTGCCCACATCGCTGGCACTGGGTGCTTTTCGATTCGTTCTCATAGTGGCACTTGTCACAATTCAGGCCGGAAGACTGGACACTAAACACTGGGAATCCGTTACGATACTCTCGCTCGATACCTTGAGCGCGATCAAGCGCACGCCAGAGCGGATACGCCAGTTCGCACGGCACTTCGCCGCCGAGGATCTGACGAGCAGTCGCCATCCTGCCATAGAACTTGGCGTTCAACGTCTTTCGAGTGGCAATCACGGCGCTTGATAGGCCCACTCCACCGTACAGTCCGATACTGTGGCTGTACGAGTAGTTTGGTGCAAAGCCTTCACGACCGATATTGACGGAAGCACTTGCGGCCCGCCCAATGGGCCCAACGGCTAGATCTAACTCGGATCCGAGTTGGAACTGACCGTTGCGCGTGAAGACTTTGACGGCACTACGAGACGACAAGATGACCATATAGTTAACGACTTCACCTCCAGCCATCATACCAAATCCGATACCACCGGAGCTGAGGAAGCACGGCGCGGACCAACCAGAAGTGGTGCGTGAAATTACGAAACCTGTTCCGATTTTGCCTGCAAAGAGGAATCCGGCCTTGTAGACGGTGAGGAAGACGAGTCCGTGGGCTTCTGCCAGCAGTTCTTGCGGAATCGACTGGTCTTTCACTAGTTTCGGCGAAAAGAAGCGGTCGACGACGTGTGCTGCCTGTGCCATCTTGTCTTCCAGTTTCCGCTTAGAAGACCCGTCCATCTCATGCTGGAAACGACTGGCAGCTGCCGCATTTGGATGCATCGAAGAAGACGATGGCACCCATGACTGTGCTCGAGACAAGGGGCGATTCACGGTTCCAGAAGGTCGCGCCATGGCCGAGCTGCTCGCAGCCGAGCGGTTGGAAGCGGATAGCGGAGGATTTCGTGTTTCGCCGTACGTGTCGGCACGATAGAAGGACGTTTGCTGCGATCCATTATTCGCGACAGATGAGGAAGTGGATGTCGATGGCGACGGAGACGCGGGTTTGTCCGTTGGTTGCCCCATACCGTCTGCGACTACGAGATCAAGCAACTTGTGTTGAAAGCAACTTTCTGTCTATTCGTGCGAAATGCAACTGCGGCACGAGCGCTCGTGTCTAATTGGAAAATGGCAATTGCAGCGGGTCGAACGTTGCACGACGCGCCTGCTCGCTTTGAAGAGAGTTCGTCTGCTCTGGCGCTTTTGGCCTTTGGGGGTGTCCCTGTTCAGAATGTTACATACACTTGATACTCCAGTTGGTACAAGTGGATGACGAATGGTGAAGGTAGAAATATAGGACGCACTGATACAGGCACGATGGCGAGGGGATTGGAGTCGACTCGATGCATGTACATCAGTCTTCTTTCCACGTCAATCCTGTCGGACGTTGCATGATTACATCGTAGGTACCTAGGTTGGATGGAAAAAGACAGAAGCGCAAGTCGAGGCGACTGCACCTGATTTTTCCATCCACTGTAAAAATCATGGCAGACGAACAAGCATCATCTTGTCGTATGAAGGGGAAATAAGCTCCAAGTGTATATTCTTGCATTTAGACTCTGGCAAAGAGACATGGTCGAGCGCTACTTCCCGCTAAACGTTGAAAAGTTTAACTCCAGTGCTTGCGGTGGTCCTCATCGTTAAGCTTCAAGCCCCACTGAATCGTGCCGACGCACAAGAGAGCAGCAGGAAGGAGCACTGGCGCGTTTTCACGAACCTTGCGGATGGTCTTCTCCGGCATGGTCGCAATGAGACTGCGGACGGGTTTCTGCTCATACGGAGAGAGGTGGCGAGTGACTCGTCCGTGCATGGGCTGGTACTTGAGCCACCACTTGGAAAGCATCGCCTGCGGGCCACGTACAACAGGTCCGGCCATTGTGCTCGTGTCTTTTGATCGATAGTGGGCGGCTAGAAATCGCCCGCCGGAATGCTATACATATCTCTAGTTTACTTTCGAAAAACCTTCGGAAGACCTTATCGAAAACAAGTTCGCTCGAAGGCACAAAATGACCTCGAACAATAGTGTGAAGGAGGTCGCGCAGCTCCTGGAGTTGCTGCCGAACTTTACACCGACTATTCCAGAGGAATACATCCGGCATGAGCTCGAGCAGAGTGGGTTCTCAACGACGGATCCTCGATTGTAGTGGCTTTGGCAGACTGTAAGCGAGTGACTTTCATACTCATTTTATACGGCGAGATAGGACGAGACTGGTGGCACTTGCGGCACACAAGTTCCTCTTGGAAGTCACACATGACGCGATGCAGTATCAGCGTATCCGAGCGCACAGTGCATCCGGTGCGAATACGTCTTCAGCAGATGGAAGTGGTGCTGAAAACGGACCTGTACTCACGTTGGAAGACCTTGCTGCGAGGTATTTTATCTTTATGTGCTTGCAACCTATAAGTAGTCTAATGCGATGTGTCTAGTCTGAATGAGTATGGGATTAATTTGCGCAAGCCCGAGTACTCGAGTGATGTCGCGCGAGAGTAAAACGTAATATGAAGACTATATTTCCTTTCTACCGTCGTGAATCCGAAGTAGCAGACACTTCCGTCGCTAGTCTGCACATCCAAACGCTACAATCGCAATTTTATCTCTTTTCCATCTATCTTGAGTTCACACTTCCGTCCGGTTGTATGGGATGAGTTTTGCTCTATCCTACTTGCTACGTCCGATTCGATGCAGAGATCCTCCTTCCCTTGCATTGTCTGCAACATTGCTTCTCTCCACTTTGGCTATACCTAAA
Source organism: Salisapilia sapeloensis (assembly GCA_023334545.1). Classification (NCBI taxonomy): domain Eukaryota; phylum Oomycota; class Peronosporomycetes; order Peronosporales; family Salisapiliaceae; genus Salisapilia; species Salisapilia sapeloensis. The sequence goes on along the minus strand of JAADVB010000106.1, from coordinate 10,508 downwards.
CTCAAGTCTTTAACCTCCAGAGGAAAAAGCAGGGACCAGAGTACCGTCGGAGTCAACACGAACGAACGCCCCCTCTTCTTGTCAAAAAGAGTACTGTATCTTTGTCCTGATAGGCATTCGCTCTCTTCGTGTCGGCTGAGATGGCGTCGCCTGGACACGTGACCGAGTTGACGCCGCTCATCACGGGGGACGAGAAGCACCAGAGCAGAGATGTCAACACCGTCGAGCTTTTAAATGCGTCCTACGTCATCGACTCTCCGTCGTCCAGCGCTTTTGGGAACACGCCTTCTGCCGGCTACGATGGCGACCACCAAAGATCAGCACGACAGAATGGAGCTAGTGAGGCCGAGAGCAGTCGACTAGATGATGAAAGCAGTACGAGTGCGTCAGTGGAGGAAGTCACGACGCCTTCCGCTATCCTCTGCGACGCGTGCACGACAGGAGACGTCGAAGCGGTGGAGCGATCCGTCTCTCTCATTCTGAATCGGGAAGGCTCGACGCCAACGCCTCCGAAGACGGCAGCCAAGAGACTGCTCATGCTCGTCACGACATTGTCACCATCGAGCGGTATGAGCGCCATCCACCTCGCGACACTGTATGACTTTCCTCGCATATTGGACGTGCTCCTATTCTCCTGCCGCCGCTACTGCTTCCAGTACTATCACCCGTCCCTCGTAGTCGACTGTGCTTGTGCGGACTCCAAGCACCGAGCCACTCCTTTGATGTTAGCGTCATCCGTTCCCACGGCCTCCCTTCTCTTGTCTGCCGGAGCAGACTTGACGATCCGAAATGCATCCGGCATGTCCGCCTTCCACTACGCCGCGAGCACTGGTAATGCTGCTGTCATGGCGCTCTTCCTCCAGAACGCCCAGGACATTGACGAACGAGACGCTCGAGGCGCAACGGCATTGCACTGGGCAGTCTTCGAGGGTTTCCAGTACGCCGCAATATGGCTCGTGGGGCAAGGCGCCAGACAGGACATTGGCGACAGCGAGGGTCAGACACCACTGATGATCGCAAGCGCCTTGGGCGACTCGTTCTTGGCGAAGCAACTCGTGGTGGAAGGAGCGCCGATGTATGTCAAAGATCGCTTCGGTCGCAGTGCCTTGGACATTGCCAAGCACGGGGGGCAGTACGCGACTCTCCGTGCCATCAAGTCTGGAAGCTCCGACAGGTATGTGGCGCGTGTGTCGAGACGAGGCGGCGCAGCGGTCTTCTTTGTCGTGATGACGGCCGTCGCGGAAGCTGCCTTTGTGACCCTGACGGCGCCGTGTTTAAGCCGTCCAGAGGTGTACGTCAGGTGTACATTGGTGCTGTTCGTGCTCATGGCTTGCTTCTACCTGGCGGTGTGGCTAAAGGATCCAGGGTATGTGCCTCGGACGGACGAACCGATGCACGAGGTGCTGTCGATAAGTGAAGAAGAGGGAGAGATTGTACCTCCTTGCCCGACGTGCGTGACAGCAAAACCTCGTAGGTCCAAGCACTGCGCGACGTGCAACCGCTGTGTCTACCGCTTCGACCACCACTGTCCTTGGATCAACAACTGCGTCGGCGTCCGCAACCACGGCGTCTTTCTGTGCTTTCTAGCATCGCTCGGATGTTACTGCCTTTCGATCGCAGCCATGTCCATGCTGGTGCTCGTAGGGTACGTGTCCTTGCGCAGTGACATGCCTTCGAACGGTGTGTCGTCTATGGACTATACGCACGTGATAGCGTCCGACTGGGTGCTTTATGGCATCCACATCGGTCTTTTGCTCCTCTCGCTGCTGTTCGGGATGCCGACGATGACACTGCTCGTCCTCCAGCTGCGTAACGTACGTCGGAACTTGACAACGAACGAGACGTTCAACATGGACAAGTACAGCTACCTCAAGACGAGAGGCTTCGAGACGGAGGCGTTTGTGAATCCATATGACGACGGGTGTCTCCGGAACTTTTGGCACGTCTGCCGAGGATGGAACACCGAGACGGACATGGCGTTCGATTTTGAACAAGAGTACGACGCAAGCATAAAGAAATTCAAGGCGTTGAGTTGATAGCTTGTAACTAATATATAAACGAGTCGAGACCACTAGATGGCGTAGCTACGAGCTGCCTTCACGATCTCCTTCCCGACGCGACGGTCGTCCTTGATCTGCTCCAGTCGCTCCAGTCGACGCGCTTCATGCAGCTTGTCGTGACGCATCTGCTGCACTCGTCTGCGGACCTCGAGTTCCTCCCGTTCCTTCTTCCGCTCGCTCTCCTCTGCCTTCCGAAACTCCTGCTCGACGATCGCCAGTCGGGCGTTGTGCTTCTCCACGTTCACGATGCGTCCTTTTGCGTCCACAAGCCCCAGTTCCTGCAGCTGCGTCTGCACTCGCTTGTTCTCAAAGTGCTGTCGAAGATTCCGATCCATGAGGGCATTGTAGGAAGGTGGAGGTGTCTTATGCAGACCTTGGAGAGTAAATCCTGCTTCCCTCTCCTGCAGATACTTGTCTCTCCTCTTGCTCATTTCGAAATGGAGCGGAAGGAAGAAGTGGGAGGATATAAATAGATCACTCGAGGTGGATGAGGACAGGAGGTGATGAACCTCTCGTCTCGACTCGAAAGACAAAAGTCTGGTCGGCTGAGGACGTCGAGAGAGTGTGCAGGTGCTGACGTTGGATATGCACCTGCACTTGATCTTGTCCGGATGTCGGCTGGATAAATGCAGTCGCGACCACGCTGTCGGACGATGGGAGGGACAACAGCCGGATGACGCAGCCAGAGATGCTGCTCACCTGAGTCTCTTGCATGATTTGACAGCACACTCGCTCCTGGACTTTGTACCATTGCTCCTCATTCACGCTGGTACTGCTAGGAGAGATCATAGTCGATGCAGTCACTTCTGCTCGTAGAATCCCCATGCCGACGTCGTAGCCTACGATGTCGACTCCTTTTAAAAGCACTGGCTGCTTTTCCTGCCACAGCTTTGAGCCTCTAGACAATTCGAATCGGCTTGACTTGGACTGACGAGGTAGAGAGATCATGTAGTGAGGGACAGTAACACTCATGACGTGACCGGACGAGTCTGTCACCATGACAGATCGTTCCTGTTCTTCCACGACTACGCCCAAGGTGTCCACGACATTTTCGTCTGTCCAGGTTGGGAAGGAAGATAAGGGCACAGAATATAAGTCGGATGCTGTTAGCACGACACACGAGAGGTCAATCGCTACTCTTTCCCCCATTTTCGTTCGCTTTTCCACGTCTCCAGCGATATGCCGTACAGCATTTTGAATCGTCATCTCTTCTTGACAGGTTTCCTTTTCTCCAGTTTTGTCCAATCGAGACGACCGAGTCGTGCCTAGTCGTACAAAACAGTCGTCTCCATCATTGGTCTTGTACGTCACTTTCAAGTGAGACATGTAGTACTCTTGTCCAGCCTCTATCAACACGTCCATCGGTGGTCTCCAGATCGTCACTTCTCCTCTCGCCCTTCCATTCGCATGTCGGCAGGTAACATTCACCTTGATGAACGGGACAGGAGGAGGAAACAACTCCTTTGCTTTCTCCACATCCATCCTTTTCCCCACAAGCGTTTCAAGACACTCGGATCGTAAGTCCAAGTATGCATCCAGTTGGTCGGCACTGAGGACTCGAGGGCCCATCACGACGTGCTTCTGCTGAAGGTACAGGAGAGGCGACACTCTCTCCACCTTGACCTTGATCGAGCGCACGAGTCCACCGTCCTGATGGAGCGTATGGAGAGGAAGACTCTTGAGCCAGGTAAACTCCAGCTCCTTTCCTCTCTTCACCAGCGTCTCGAGTCCTAGAGGAGCGTCTCGAGACGCTGGTCGAGTGCCATTCGATGAGAGACGCAAGATGGGTGGAGAGCCCTTCAGGCGCGGGTGTACCCACACGTCGTCTTGATACAGAGCAGTCTCGAAAGGGTCTATGCCGTCTGAAGCGTTTTCTAGAGTTGCATTCCAGACGACCAACTTTTGGAAGAGTAGGTTGTGGCACTGCCGAGCGAGAGGGATGGAGAGTGTAGCGTCAGGTAGAGCGTAGACTAGATGCCACCCATCTGAAAGCACGAGAGCGATTGGAGCATCTGCGTGGCTTTCGTCTGGAAAGAGGACTAGCACGACTTGCAGAACGAAACAGTCACCAGCTCGATGGTCCGTCTGCATTACTTTCTTCAGGATTGATCGTTGACTCTTGACTAGTTCTTGATGATACCGTTTATGGATTTGGTACAACACTTGGTCTTTCGTCAAGTACGTATGGAGCAAAAGAGTGTGGTTCAATAATTCCGTACGAGCACACTTGAGCACGATGAGCTGAAAGTGATGACGGAACCACGCGAATGAAGCGCCATCTTTCTCCAATAGCTGTTTCTTCGATATCATTCCGTCGTACAGTTCTCTCACTCCCTCCCATTCACTGGAGTTTGCAATGTCGGTCGTAGAGAAGGAAACTTCTGTGCTGTTGACCTTAAAGACGACGTTGCTTGCGTTCTGGATGGTGATAAAAGTCAAAAAGGTCACGTGAGGAGAGGACGGAGGTGACGATGGAGATAACTTTCTCAAGTGGCCAAGAGAGATCCGCATCGTCTCCACATAAGGAAATGGTGCGCGAACGTCATTTGTTGGTTGAGAAGCGGGTGTGTCCGTATCTAAACGTCGGGCACTCTTGGTCAAATGCGGTTTGGGAGGGACGAAAGGAGCAGCTCCGTGACGACGAGGATAGATAGTACCACTCTTGGCTTTCTTCGGTGACTTTTGAAGACGAGATGCGATCTTAGATTGCGCTTTTGCTTCTGGACGGGACTCGCTCGGACTAATTGTAGCTTTCTCGATCTTTGTGATAGACGGCGGACTCGCATTTAATTCTTTGTCCTTTCGTAACATGCTACTGTAAAAGTCAACTTTGGACTTTGCAACGTGGACGCTCTTATTTCTTGCTGTCTGAAACAGTGACGCCACTGTAGTATCCCTTTTGGAGCTTGGTGCCTCCACCGACTGATTTGGCGCCTCCACAGCCCTGCTTTGAACGTCGGAGTCGTTTGCCTCGAATTGAGCTTCATACTTTTTCAAGGCCGACTTGGAAATACTTACGGACTTGCCTGAACCTGTTTGAAATAATGACGGTGCAGCTGTGTCGTTACTAGCTGGGTGAACGTTTAACTTGCGTTCGTATCGATCAATTTGATCTTTTGATATCGATACCTGTTTCCCAGACCCGGTCGAAAAAAGACTTGGAACTGATTTGGACTTGGATTCTTGTCCTGTTGGTTGCTTTGATGAAAGAGGTGGTTCATCAGAAAGCTTTTCTTCATACTGCTTCAATTTTGCTTTGGAAATAGCGATAGAGTTGCCTTTTGCTGTCTGGAAGAGGCTCGACGTCTCATTTGCACTTAAAGTCATTGGTTTTTGAACTGGCGGAGGCTTTGAAGGTATAGCTTCTGTTTCCAACGAGGCATAGTGATGCAGCGAGGAAGTCGATACCGAGACAGCGTTCCCTTTCGCAGTTGAAAACGCACTAATCATGGTTTTGGGTGCATCAGACGTTGAAGGTGCCGTTTTAGGACCTTTTAATTGCACATTGGACACCTTCTGATCTCCCTGTGCTCCTATTAATTTTGTAGTATTTCGAGCCTTCTTCGTATTTAAGTCTTTCTGTATTTTGTTGCGCGAGACGAAAGTTTCTCGATCAACTGAGATCTTTTTCCCACCTGCAGTAGCAAAAAATGACATGGACACCCGCGTATCCGCGCTCTGGCCACTGCCTAAAACGACGTCCTCATCACTTATGGGAGAGCTCGCGACGATCTCATCCACGTATCCACTATACCTTCTTTGGGTCTTTCCATTGCTATTTCTATTGCCTTTCTGTCGCTTGTGCAATGCACTAGCTTGGCTACTTTCATCTTTCTGTACTCGCGTGGTTGAAGACGACAACTTTCTCTTCTCTGGACTTTTGTGTGTTCTATGCGTCTCCGGTAGAGCATTTTCCTTACCATGCTCTCCACTCAGTCTCCTTCTCTGCCTGCTCAATTCCTCATCTTCCCTAGATCTCGGCCGCTTGTACGACTTTGGTCGTGAATCCGACACCTTGCTCCTCTGTCGCTTGTCATCCGCCAACGTGTCGTACTTGGACCGTGTTGCAGCATTCTTGCGACATCCATTCGTTGCAGCATGTCCATCCGAGTCCTTCTGCGTGGCCATACTATCTCGAATGTCCTTGTGTCGAGCGTGAGGACGGCCAAGCAGCTCGTTGGAGTGCGCGCGAGTTTTCTATTTTGATGTCCACGGCAACATTTCCGCTGGAGGTTGCTGTAGTAGTATGTTGTGCGAAGGTGCTCAAAAGCAAGCGTGGGGCACAAAACGCAGTAAGAGAGCAAGCGAAGATGCCGTACCAAGTGCTCCCGGGCATGATCATCATCAGCGTCGGCTTCACGGCCATGGGCCTCGGTCTCGGAGCTGTGAACAAGTGGCAGGCGCGTAACGAGATGCAGGTACGGACTTTTTGGCGTGTTTGACCAAGGATAAGAGTGGTGTATTTAATTGTATGGCTTTTCGGTGGTGTAGACCAAGCTCGTGAGCATCACCGACTTTGACCGCATGATGTACGCTCGCGACCGGAAGTTTGCGAAACTGGCGAAGGAGCGGGAGATTTTGGAGGCAGAAGCAGCAGTTTAAACACAGACATGGTGTGTGTCTTGAAACTAAAGAGGGTGCCAGAATAAACAAGAGCAGACTGCTTCATTTCCTTTTTCATACGTCTACTTGTTGTTTTGATCCTTCCACTACGAGTATAAACCTTTGTCACTACCACCGAAAGCAAGACAACACAAGCGTTTTGGAAATGAATACGCAGCTAAGTCTCTGATTCTTTCTTTTCGTTTTCTGTTCTGTGCATTGCGGGGGTAAAGAAAATTACTGGTACACAAAGAGATCTTCCCTTCCGTCACGCATTCCAAAATACCGCTCCTTCCGTTCGCCATCCCTTCCGCTTCCCGTTTCGTTTCATCATCTCGTCTTCCTCTCTCCCCTCACAGTCCTTGTCTTCGTCAGTGACCTACCACTCTTAGGCAGTCACACCGCTGGCAGTGCAGTTACGCGCCCAGTGGCCGAGTTCACCGCACTGGTAGCACTTGTCCGCCGTCGTGCCGTTGCTGTCCTCCGGGCAGTCACGACGCAAGTGGCCGACGTTGCCGCAGAAGTGGCATTTGCGGTTCTCACGGATCTCGTCCGGGCACTCGCGACGGAGGTGGCCCGTGTTGCCGCAGTTGTGGCACTTGGGCGGCATGGCCTCTTCTGGGCAGTCACGACGGAGGTGGCCGACGTTACCGCAGTTGTGGCAGGCGCGAGCAGATCCGCCGCTCGGGCAATCGCGCTTGAGGTGGCCGAACTTGCCGCACGTGAAGCAGGCGGAGCCCGAGTTACTGTAGCCGTATCCCTCCTGGGCGGGGGCTTCCGGGCATTCGCGACGGATGTGTCCGACGTTTCCGCAGTTGTGGCATTTACGATTGTCCGAGTCCATGGCTGATTCGATTGTGCTCTAGGCTGCAAGAAGAGAAATGAGCTTGTTGAAGATGGAAAGAACGGGCAAGTTGCCGTTTAAGGTATTTCGCGTAAAGGTGCGCGGAAAGCAACTGGAGAGCTTTTAACGCACCGGATGACGCGTACGTCGAGTAGGATAAAGTTAAGGAGAACAACATACCTCGATGGGTTTCTTCACCGGCAAGTCTTGAGAAAATGAGAAGACGCTTTGAGATCCTCCAGTCAAAATGATTGGACTGGAAGCCTGCCTCTTCGCTTTCACGCTTCGGTCTTTTGCAACATGTACCGCGAGCCTCGGCTATAGTGAGAATCAGAGGACCCAACCAGCTGGTCAAGATACCTGGAGGCTGCAACGTGATTGGGAGACGAGATCTAGTTCAAGTCCGCCGAAAGAAAAGAGGACTCTCTTTGATGTCGCCAAGGTTCTCGTGTTCCTCTAGATTACAGGATTTCCGACAGCGTCCGTGTAATCGAACTGTCGCTTTAAAAATAGCTTTGCATATTATCTAGTACTGTCGAAACCCGACAAAATTGGCTTCAAGGAGAAAAATCGAACGTACTGCGTGTTTTTCCATCCGCCTGCGTATCCTGCGTCAGGTCTGATATAGACAGACAGTGGAAATAGGCGGTGGAACATCAACAAGTGTACTACGTTCTATCCGTCCACCATGGACAATAGAATCAATCCCAACTGGAATATTGAGAGCATAAGAGGCAAATGTACCCTAGAAAATATAAAAGTAGCATGTCCAAAAGCTAGCTTACCATAGCTTCCATGAGCCAAAACGACAGCGCGTCTTGCACACAACCATGCACACTACGAAATGACACTCCACCTTCCTTCGAACGCACCCGATACGATCTGCTCATGCAAACTAAACGAAAGACAGCCACAGGCGTATACGCTCAAAGGTTTTTATTGAGCAAGGTATTGCTCCCAGCCGACGGACGCTAGCTTCTCGATCTTTCCATCCACCTCGGCCTTTTGGTCTTCCAAGAACTGCTGCATCTTGGCGGTGTACTTGCCCCCAAGCATACGCACAGCCAAGAGACCAGCGTTCATGGCATTCCCAATGGCCACAGTCGCCACCGGAACGCCTCGAGGCATCTGGACGATGCTCAAAAGCGAGTCCTCGCCATTCAACGTACTCGTTTTCACAGGAACACCGACCACAGGCAACGGCGTGATGGCTGCGATCATGCCTGGCAAATGGGCAGCTCCACCTGCTCCTGCAATGATCACGTGCAGTCCTCTCGCAGCAGCCGTCTCGGCGTACTGGTACATGCGATGGGCAGTGCGATGGGCAGACACGATCGTCAGTTCATAAGGAACACCGAACTGATCGAGTACCTTGGCTGCGGCCTGCATGGTGCTCAGGTCCGAGTCGGAGCCCATGACAATGCCAACCTTGGCACCAGCCTTGACTCCTACCAGATTATCTTGAGACGGAAGCGCTGTCACTTGACGTAAGGAAGCCACACCTGGCGTCGTGTCTGGGACGTTTTTCACTAGCTGACTAGCACGCGTGCGCAGTTCTCCCAAGTCGTCAGCCACCAAGGTCACGTGTCCAAGTTTCCGTCCAGGTCGGACGCCCTGCTTTCCGTAAAAATGAGGAATAGCGCCAGGGATTGTCAGACTCTGCTGCAAGATGGCAAAGGAAGACTTCTCCTGTCCACTCGGATCGCCCAGTACGTTCACCATAAGACTTGCGCCTACCTTTAAGTCGCAGCTGCCGAGCGGAAGACCAGACACTGCACGAACGTGCTGCTCGAACTGGTCCGTAGCACAAGCTTCGATCGTGTAGTGGCCAGAGTTGTGAGGCCTCGGGGCAATTTCATTCAAATAAACTTTTTCCTCGCCGTTGTTCTCCGTCAAAAAAAGCTCCACGCCGTAGATGCCGTTGCCTTCGAGGCAATCAATGGCAGACAGAGCCATGTGAATCGCCTGGTCGTACGTCGACTGGCTCTGGAACTGAGCTGGAGCTAAGACAGTGGCACAAACGCTGTTCTCCTGCGCAGTCTCGACCACCGGATACGCCTTCACCTGGTCGTTCTGCTTGACGACCATGACGGCCAGCTCTTTCGTGAACGGCACCCACTTCTCAGCGTACAAGAGCAGGTCGGTGGCACTAGTGTCCTTGATGCCGAGAGATTGGAACGCAGACTCCATGTCGTCCGCGCTGTGGACGACGGCATTGCCTTTGCCATCGTATGCGTCGCGTCGAGACTTTAGCATGTAAGGGTAGCCATACTCTTGTCCAACTTTACGAGCGTCCTCGAGACTGGAGACTTGGCTGAATGGAGCGACCTCCACTCCAGACTTGTCCTGGAAGAAACGCTTTTGCTGCAATTTATCTTGGATGAGAGCGATCGTGTCTGGCGCAGGGTGCACCGTGACGCTCCCACTGTCCTGCAGTTTTTTTAAGGCTTGAGCGTTCACGTGCTCAATCTCAACCGTGAGCACATCACAGTGCTTTGCAAGCTCTTGCAACTTGGCTTCGTCGGCGAAACTGCCTTCGAGGCAGGGATAGCCGAGCTGACCGAACGGTGAGGCGCTGCCTTGAGGGTCTAGCGCGTAGAGCTGCACACCTAGACGGTGGGCAGCAGGCGCCATCATACGGCCCAACTGGCCACCGCCTAGGATACCAACGACAGGAGGTGCCGTTCCGGCCGGTGTCTGCAGAGGAATTGTCATAAGTCTCTAATTAACTTGTGGCGTCGATGCGTTTGGCGCCGATGCGGTACAGCTTTTCAGTATAAAATGCGCATTTCACAAGGCCAACTGTCAAGAAAAGCGATACAGAATATCCGGACGACTAGGACTCCTCGCGGATGTGTATATAAAACTAGGATCTATCCGAATATACATGTTCATGCTTGGTCCTGAGCTTCTAGCTGTCGGTAGATGCGCATGATGGCGTCCGGCGTGATGAGTCGGAAGGCATCGTTCAGCCGCTGCAGCGCTTTGTGCACGAGAGCGAT
>JAADVB010000105.1:0-58785 GCA_023334545.1 Salisapilia sapeloensis | reverse complement strand
GTCGCTAGTCATCTTCTGAATTGGAAAAGCTCCAGGTTGATGAAGACCTATCGGAGATGAAGAGGGCAGAGCACCTTCTTTGTACAGGACTGGAGCGACAGAAGATCAGTATCCTTGCGACTCTGCCTGGCATTTTAGCAAACAACCTGAACTAGCCTGACATCATGCTCATATGTGGTTGTACCCTTGATCAAGTTCAATAGCATATCAGACGAAATGTGGTGGGAAGTGCGTGCGCGCACGTACTTCACGTTGGATGGGACGATCGAAAGGCTGATTAAAACCTCTTCGAACGGAGCAAAGGACTCGTGAATCGGACTGAAATAAATAAATGCAATCGTAAATGTAAATCCGTCATTGCAATACATCCGCTAGCTCTACATCTCTTTAAATTCAAGCTGTGTGCGAGCCACGAGCAGCGCCATATCGTAGAACGAAGAGACTGCGGCACGCAAGAGGCGTACTTCTGTCGCTTGGAAGCGTCTACCACGATGGAATAAGTAGGCGGAAAATATAAAGCACAAGCGATTCCAAGTACATACACATTCAGGTTCGTGCCGTCCACGGCCAGTGTGCGTCGAATTTTCTCCGGTTGTAGCTCCTCGTCTACCTCGAGCGTCTGTAGCGCGTGCTGTGCATCCACTGCTTGTGGGAACGTGAGGCATAGGTCGCTACAAGTATAGAGCACCACTTAGCATAAAGTAACGCTGTCCCTCCCTACAGTCGCTCACCATTCGAAAGGGTGCTCGCTCATGTTGTTCGTCCAATTATCTCGTGTCGATCGCAAGATGGAGTTGAGTCCAGGTGGTTTGTATGTATCTTCGAAGAATATTGACCATCAATTCCCTTTATCAAGCATACATGGACATCATGTCTTTAGCTACAGAAGTTGACTCGACTTGCGTAAATTTTATCTTGTATCATGATTAGCATGAAAAAAGGCTTCTTGAGGAGTACAATATGGCGTGGAGGATGAAAAAAGCATAGGAAGAACGATTTCATAAGAGTGGGACGAGGCTGGTCTCGAGTAAAAATTTGAAGACCGCGGCATGACGACACCCGTCTTCGACTGCCTATACCCTCACTTCTCCATATTTGCCATCGCGAGTAACCCAGAAGCATGGGCTTGCTCGGGTCGTCGATCAAGTGCTGTGGCTGCATACTGCTTTCCCAGTTACTGTCCCTGATATTTTTCCTCGGAGCACTACTCGCCTTCGCTCTCATCTTTGCATACTACGCGGTGCCGTGGGGGGAAGACCAGATTCGGGACCTCTTGAACCTAAAACCGGATGCAGACATCTCGAACTTAGACCCTGAATTCCTTTCAAACCATAATTGCACCGGGTGTGTCCTTGGCAATAATGAGCAGTGGCCGACGAATTCCACCGGAGGTCTCCACTTCCTAGACACTAGCGCTGGGACCACCGTGTCCGCCGTGGCAGGAGCGTCCATGGCCGCAGCAGCTGCCATGGGTGTAATTTCTATGCTACTAGCATCGCTTGTTCCATCGATCGCTACAGCGGCTAGTACTACGTCTTCCTTCTACGAGATGACCCACATCGTCGAGCAAGCGCAATTCATCAGCATGATTGCGCAGTTACAGATCGAAGGAGCGCCAGCGTTCTTGATGGAGTTCTCGAAAGAGCTCTCATGGACCAATTTCAACCTTCCTTTGCCATTTAATGTGGACTATGGTAACAGTCAAGACGCTGGGAGACGCTTGATGGAGGTCGAACAGTGGACTGGACTCACTGGTCCAGAGCGATACGCCAGTATGATCGATGTTGAGCCGGAATCGCTATTTTACTACACGCTCTCTGTCTTTGCGGCACTGATCGCCGCCTTCCACATCGTCTTCATCTTCTGGGTCTGCATCCTCGCACTTTTTGTTCAAAAATCTGTGCGAGAACTCATGGTAACTTGGTATCGAAAGGTCATTTGGGCCAGTCTACTCGCTCTGCTCTTGGCGCAGTACACGATCACGATGAGTGGCACTTACTTTATCCACCAGTCGAACGCCAGTAAGACACCTCTCCTCATCGGCATCATTGTAGTCTGTCTTTTCGTTGGAGCTGCTGTTTTGCTCGGCACGATCATCATTGCTCGTAATCGAGCCGAACTAGAGGACATTGGGACGATGGAGCACGACATGCGTCCCTTTAGCAACAAGTACAGCGCGTACTATGATGAGTACAACTTCTCCAATCGCTTCTTCTTTATCCCACGCATCGCATTGGCAGTTGCCACTGGTGCCATCGTCGGTCTCGTAGAAGATCCGACGTCCCAGATCATCAGTCTCCTCGGTGTGTACCTCGTGTACCTCGTCCTCGTCGTCATTCGAGAGCCGAATCTCCTTCGTTTCCTCTTCTACATTGGCGCCACGGCTACTTTCCTAAAACTTGCGTTGCTATGTATGATCCTCATGCTCGTGCGTGATGACTATTTCCCTCAGCACGTCCGAGATAACGTCGCGTACGTCGTCATCGGTCTTAATCTCGTGATCTTCGGACTGTTGATCATCCGACAGATCTACAGCACCATCGCCAAGATCGTACGTGCTTGTTCACATCGAAGCTATACCAAGGACGTAAGTACAGATGTGCAACTCGAACGTGGTGATGACAGTCACTATCTCCAAGTAACGAGTCCAGGGAACCATCAAAAACCGACAGATATGTCGTATCAGGAGCAAAAACAAAAGCAAATGTCTAGAAGTAGCCGTAGGACAGGTAGCGAAGACTCGTTCCTTCCTCCACCAGCTGCGTACTTTAATCCGCACGAGTATTCTGATAGCTGTCCAACGAATTCGTCGTATGGACAGAAGCATTCGAGTGGAGGATATGAGCTGACACCGCAGCGGAGTACTCCGGACATTGATATCGACGATATGGAAGTCCAACCGGCGAGGACGTCTAATCAACCTTCACTTGCGTCTGTACATGCGTCGTCAGCAAATCGGAGCGAGAATCGAGACTATCCTTCATTAGCGACTTCCAAGGCTGTGGAGCCTGACACCTCTTTGATGCAGACAGCGAGAGAACCTGCGGAAGAGCTTAATCCTCACGCTAGCTTTGACAGCACGCAGTTCCGAGACTGGTACGGTCGTCCGTCAGCTGCGTCTACAGTTGATAGACGTTCGTCTCTTGAAAGACGCTTTAGCCCGTGGGAGTCCGGCGGAAGGTTCCCATCATTGGCTGGAGAAGAGCCTGGTCCGAGCTTCTTTGAAGCTCGTCAGTCGGATACGGACTCGTATGCTTCGGCAGAGGGGTATTATAATCCAGGAATGAACGTAAACGGCAGTCCACGCTATCGAAGCGACAGCGACGCGAACTCGACGCTGCATCTGTCGGCTTTGAACACGAATGCAGGACACTATCGATCATCGTTGGAACGACCAGCGCATGGATCTGACGCAGACTCGTTCTATACAGGCAGATTCCGGAATGAATCGGACATGGACTCCTTTGCGTCGTCCGGGAGCTTCCATCCAAGGTCTTCTGCTCCAGTCTTTGACCAGAGCGGGGGATACGGTCAAGACACACTCAGCCTTGGGGGCAGTGGTGGGCATGGGAAGGGATCGATCGACGACCCGTCCGATGCAGTTGAAGCAGATTATCCGTATCAGAACAAGACGGCACCTATGAGCATGGACAGTTTCCGCACAGATCCTGATTGGAACGGCGAGCCGAACTCACTGAACAACTCTGGAGCGCTCGATAGTATCTCGAGCAAGTACTTGGAAGAAAAACGCCGACGGGAGCGTGCGATGTCACAAAACTCGGATAGCAGCGATGATACGATTGCTCTAGTGGAGAACTACAAGGCGAAACGTGGTGACCGTCAAGATGACAGAGAGATGGAGATGTACTCGGTGCCGAAGCAGCCTGATTCGACGGAAAAAGTTTCGCTTTAAGCAGACTACGCGATTGTCCAAAGGAAGAGACGATTTCATATTTTTTATAGACTTAACATAGGTAGCTCATCGCATACGAATGCAGTGCAATGATCTATTTTGCTACTTGTTTCTCATTGTTCACTACGGAGTATTTGAATGGCCCATGATATCCATTGTAGTGCCTGTGCATCGCACTTTCGAAAACGCTCGGCAGCGCATTCTAATGTCGAAAGCATCGATGGCTGATGATTGGAAACCTTGAATTGCTGTTTCCAAAGTGAACTGGAGATAGCTAGTCGACCAACAAATAACGCAGCAGATCGATGAAGGAAATAGTCGTGCTTGAACTTTAGCATTGCTGCATGCACCTGACCGACGATTGGTTGTAGCGATGTAGACGGTAAATCCAAAAGCTCGTTCCGGTTATTCCAGAGCGCCATTTTGGCAAGTTCATCGATGCTCAGTTGCTGAATAGATCTGACGTGAGCATGCTTTAGCATGAGTTGTAGGAGACCCGTCGGTCCGAACTCGGATGCAGTTTGTTGCACTGTAGAGAGCTGGTCTTGTACGCTCGTTATAGCTACAGTCCGAAAAGCGGGACTGATCTCTGAAAATGGACCCCATCCACCAGCGCTGTAAGCACGAACACGAAAGCAGTAACCTGTGTCAGTGGGAAGACCGTTTGCGACTGTCGTCGTCAACGGAATAACCTCCTTCCGCTCGACCTCATCGAGGGAAAGTACCCGGTATGCCCCTGCACGTTTCCAAATATCTGCCTTGACTGCGGCACGACCAGCACCACGATACTGCGCCTCATAACCGAGAATAGATGGAAGCGATGATCCTGTGTTGGGTGGACATGTCCACCCAACACTCAAAGATGATAAAGTCGATGTGATTAGTGCTGGTGTTGATGGTGCAGACGATGGAGGTGCTATCATAGAATAAGCATTAATGCTCACATTAAAAATGCTTTAAAAGCAGTATACCTGGTAGGTGTCCAAGGTAGAAGCAAATTTCATGATCTCTTCCATGCAGCTTTGGCGTTTGGAAGATGGCATCGTCGACAGCTGCAGCCTCGAATTTGTTTTTCACTTGCTTCATGTACGCATCTCTTATCTTTTTACTCTGATCAATAGCATCTTGTTTGACGTGGTTAAGCACATATCGGATGATATCGCTTGCAATAAAAGATGATGTCTGCTCATGATTTTCTTTGTCAAGAAGCAGCGGAGAAGCAGCTCCGCGAAATGCGTCTACAAACCGACTTAAAAAACTGCTCACTTGGCCTTGAGCATTGCGCAAAGATACTTCCCCAGAGCCTATATCACACGCTTCCACCAGCACGGCTTCATTTTGTCGACGCTGCTCATGAGCAACCTCTTTAGATGGTTTTGCATCAACAAACTCCTCAGGTCGTAGTTCCTGACGCAAGATCAGTCCAAAGTCATCCAAGACACGAGGCTCGATGGTTTCGTCTAGTGCCTGAGGGTGATCTTGAGGAATATGAAGGTGGCAAATGTCTAGTGCCACTAACTTGTTCTTACAAGGAACCTCTACGACAAAGACCCATCAGACTTATGCGGTAATCTGGCAGATAAAATATCTCTTACGACGGATGTATCCTGCGAGCTCTTGCTCACTAACCGCTGTCAATAATAGCTCTGCTTCCGATGTCAAACGGGAATTGCTAAACAAGATGTAAGATCCTTTATTTATCTCGCTTGATACTCGGACTCCATGTGACTATACAAGCAAGACCAATTACTGGAATTAATTGATGTCAATTGCATCGTGATACACGCACCAGCAAGAAGAGGAAGAACGTAGATTGGAGGTTTGCTTTCTCATTATAGATTGATGTCAATTCTGTCATTGTCTCTCGAAATTCAACAACGGATGGATTCAATAACAGCTTCGAGCCACGGTAACTGAACTGAGCGCATTGACTTCCGGTCAGTGCATGAAAAAGTCGAGTTGCCTCTTCCTTGGTTTTCGACGGGAGTTTTGGTAAGTGTTTATGCGTGTTCACAGCTACTACAAGTGCAAAACATCGGCATGGTAGGATACTAGTCGCAATAGCATGCGGTGAAGGCTCTGTACTTTGAGGTGTAGTCACCCTCTCCTGAAGTTGTTCATCTAATTCTTCTTGTTTGTGGCTCGAAATAGCCGTGACTTGGCTTTCAGTTGAGTTTTGGTTTGTTGAATGAGGAGGAGCATGTTGCTCTGGCACTAGAGTCTCTTGGTCATCCTTCTCTTCCATAGTGAATGTACCAGCGATATAAAACGTTGGTATAAAAATAGATACAACAAGCTACATAGCTCCCTGTGGCCACAATTTCCTTCCTTCACGGATCAATTTCACAACCGGTGACTGTCGAATATCACTTGGGGTGATGGCATCGAGTTCATCGACAGCTCCTGGTATTTTTTCCAATGTCTGAAATACTTTTCCTTGCCGAATAATGTTTGCCGCGAGAGCTCGAATATACTCCCGTGACTTTGTAGGATTGTTGCAGCGAAGTGTCTGTACCAAATGTGGAAACAACTCCTCCTCTTGTTTCCTAAATCTTGCAACGTATTCACGTTCCATTTGACTCAAGTAATCCCAAATGACCTGTTTCCGAATATTTTCCGGTACAAATGCTAACCATCTTTTCCTTGCATTCCCTCGCTTCGACAAGTTACGTCTTGCACGACTTCGAACATAACGATCATTTCCTTCCTTGGCTTTCTCGTTCTGGTACTCAAGGATTGCAGCTTCTACCATTTTAGTCTCTTCCTTTAGCCACAAGCTTTCAGCCAGTCTATATCGCAATTCCCTCTTTGCTCGCTTTGCCCTCCAGATCATTTGCAAGATTTTCACCCTTCGAATATAAAGACGGATGCCTCGAAAGACCCGCAAGCTAACTGATTGAACTGCAACGCTCTTCTTTAACCAGTGGCGAAGGATACGTGCAGAAACTTCGTTTGCGGATTGACTTGCTCTTCTTTTCCTCCAAACATGAACTAACATGCGTAGGCAGTGGCATAATCTTTTGTTCACATAGTGGCGCTTTAAATTAGCTAGCAGTATGGAGCTAAACGAACACGTGTAGATAATAGGAAGGATGTAGTGCATCCGAATCAAGTACTGTTCCCGCTGTTCTTGTAGTAGCCGTACTTTGATTCGATGTTCTGTCGTTGATGCCAACACTCGCTGATGGTACAGTTCATCTTCATATTTCTTCCTCTCTAGACAGCTTTGCATACGACTGTGATGTAGCTGCATCCATTCTCTATGAAGTTGATCTCTCCATGCTTTATCACAAGCCAATTTCCGACGAAGTATTACCGGAGAGAGCTCATCATTTGCTTCCACTGCATGTAAGCGTGCTCTTCGAGCTTTCAGCTCTTGGATCATGCCCCAAAACTCTTCCAGCTCAACGTCTGTGGATGGTAAATAGCTAAGCTTTGCTTTAAAACGTTTCATTTCCATCTCTTGACTGCCTTCAGTAGAGACTGCCTTCTTCTTTCGACCCGTCCGTCGTTTGTTCTTGAGTAGAGGCCTTGTCTTTATTCGATACCTGGAACGATTCTTATCTACTTCTCCTTGGTTCAAGTCAAAAAGCGGTAGATGGAGCTCTTGCGAGGTAGGATCGTCATTGGTTTCCATTTGAAGATTAGCTTTGTTTCTATACAACCGCTTCGCCTTGACTTCTTCCAAAGATGGGATTGGCGCGAGATAAACTACAAAAAGGATGAGACTAGATAGCATACTCCAAATAACGCTCCCTACCGAGGCGATAACACGATGATTCTACATTGAGTGATCCAGCAGGTAATCGAGGAATCGGTACAATCGGCGCAAGAGAGTGCTTTGACGTCAATGGACGAGCGATGTCGTCGAGACTGCTAGTCGCTTCGTCTGCTACTGATAGCTCTCCAGCGCTCTTGGGTCGATTCACAGACTTTAGCACTTGCTTTCCATCCATGTTGGTAAATGAAGAAGATGCTATTTAAAGACTACCGAGGAAACAGTATTTGTATATATGCAATCAATTGTCGTAAAAGGAACATTAATCTGAATTAAAATCGCTCTTTATGCACGAGCTTTCCCTTGACACTAAGCTTAGCGCTGTTTCTAGACTTTTGCTTCCCTCCCTTTCGTCGCGCATGTAAATCTCGTTTCACCTGGCGCTTAATCTCTTCACTGTCCACGACTTCCGGCTCTTGCTGGATAGACAAGTTCTCCATGCCTTCCACTTCTTCTTCACTAGCCTCCTCCTCTTCACTCTCGTCCTCTTCTTCTTCACTACCCTCTTCAATCTCGTCATCTGAACCGACTCGGTGTGCAGCAAACATGGACAAATCATCCGCGCTTTCACCGAATTCATTATTAAACCCACTTGCTTCAACGACCGTATCAAGTCGTTCTTCCACTTCCGATACGATCTCATCCAGCTGTGGCAAACTATCTGGCGTGTATGCACCTCCTTGGAGACGAGAGAAGAATTTAACAAGGCCATGGACATCTCGATTGAATAGCTCCGTCGCGTTCGGATGAGACGTCGAGATCATTTGTGGGAAATCGATCATCGTCAACTTCCCATCGTCATTCACCATAAGATTAAACTCGTTAAAATCACAATGGACAAGACCGCATTCTGCTAACCGCACGAGGACGTTCATCGCTGTGTCATACACGTCTTTTGAATTCGCGAGATGACGCACTTGGTTCAACGGATAACCATCTACTAGACTCATGCAAATAGCATGTCGATTGCAATCGATGGGCGTTGGTGTTGGGAAATCTCGTGCGTATAATGCTTTTAAGAAAGCGTATTCTTTCATAGCAGACAATCGAGACATGTAGTACCAACTCGCTGACTTGCGTTTCTTCAAGTAGTCTCGCTTGCTTTTCACTGCCTTAAAGGACGTCCGACCGAGGCGATGGAACTTGATGGCGACCTCCGTCCCGTCTTCTTGCGTCGCGAGATAAATGTCTGATTCCTTGCCGACGCCGATTTGACGGCCTAAACCAGCAATGTGGTTCCGTTGGAGGAATACACGTAGAGCTAGGAAGTCAAAGCCACTGAAAGTAAGTCGGTAGCCGTCATATGTCTGAGCTTCATGTGCCACTAATCGATTCCGTAGCAAGTGTGACAATAGTTTATTCAAACCACCATGTCGGAGCTTTGCGAGTGAAGTGATAAGTTCCACTGGCACGACTTCATGGTTCTTCATGCCCATCTCAATAGCTGTAAGCACACGAAAGTGCTCCTTGGTCAAGTACCGCATGGAAGACACATCGAGCTTCATGCTGGCCAAATTCGATTCTGAGCTCCATTCGTTAGCAACTTTTGCTTAACGGTTATTTTGGTTACGCAATCAACACTTTTACATGGATCCACTTCAACTTATAGGAGCAGTTCGTACGACCTCAAGGTACTTTGTTGAACGAGGTATCGATTTTCAGTGTTCATGATGATCTTGGTTCCATTGCTCATAAAGAGGTAGGAGCTTTAAATTGACTGTGGGCTCGATCAAAAGTATCCTTTCGTCTATATTGATTACTGTAGAAGCTATTGTCGAGGTTTCTGGATACAAGATGGCGAATCGATTGACAATTTAATCTTGTGTTGGTAAAAAAGTATTTGTGGTATTGATTGGCTCATTGGATCGGCTTTTACAATGGGCGGCCGACAGAGATTTTTACATTTAAGCTTGAACGAGAATCAATCATCGATACTTATCTTGATCTAGATTACAATCCCAATTAGACACGTACTTTATCATTTTTACCTTTATGCACAAAAAGCATTACTTTACTACGAGGCGGTAGATTAGGATCAATACGTCAAGTGCCCATATCTTGGAGTTTCTATTGCATGTGCATTCGAAAATCTACCAGATACGATGAGATATGTCAAGAATTCTGCAGAGCGATCGAATAAATGCTTCCATGGAAATGTCCATTATTCCATACATCATTGCAAGTTCTTGGTAGACATCATGTCTCTTGTTATCACCTTGTACTAGGGCATTCTCGATGTTTATGCTCTGCGAAGCATATTACATACTTGGTTGCTGGTCTTAATGGACGCCAAATTAAGCTGCATGCACACAAGCGATAGAGACATTACTGTTTATTCACGTCGAAACAAGTCGTAAGGGCTACATGATAAGGACAATCTGTATATCACACAATTCCTACTTCGTATCATGTGAAAACTGATCGCATCATTAAACCAACAATGTAGCCACCTAAAGGTGCGATAAGATCTGTCTTGACAACTCTTCAGATTGACACGAAAAATCCAATCTTGAATAGCTTTACGGCACAAGCTACCATGAAACGATGTGATGAAAGCAAAGCTAAAAAGATACGTAGTCCGCCTTCAGTCATTCCCATCAAGCGAAGCATTGGTAATGGGCGTCCAAAGCGACGGAATGCACACCAGAATTAATTGATGGCTACCATCCTCTTGTTCAATGTACACGATGTTACTAAGTCGGGATTTCGCATGGCTAACATACTCGCTGCCAACGCAATGCTGCGTGTAACTGTAGACATGACATGAGAGAGTTGAGAAGCAGTTGACATCAACCACCACTCAACTGTACGCATCTATTGATCGACAGAAGGAGGTACATAGAATGTAGATGGTGCTTAGATGCTTCCTTGTGAAAGTATCGACTAGAGGTAGACCAAGCGCAGCATGGGAAAAATATGAATTCAGCAAAAAATGCTTTACAAACAACTACATCTGCCCTACCATACTGTACTCGTCCGACCGCTAAATACTTTCTTATCAACAGCATGCTTTCCAACCTGAATCAAGATTTGGACATGGCTACAGTTGCTCCATATCGGAAGTACAGATATACAGACGCATCCGCAGCATACTCAACTATACACAAGACGACCGGAGGTCCGCTCGAGATGCCCCACATCGACTGCGTCTTATGGACACAACTTTTTCCCTTCGATAGAGTATCCCGCTTCCTCCTCATACGAGTATTCACGCTTCGGACTCTAATTTCATCTTCAGTACATGACTTCACGTGCTACAAGCTCAAAATTATACCCTGTCATCCGTGAGAAAATGAGAGTAGGGGCGCTTTCGAGACTCTTCACTAGGGCGCTGATCGTCGCTCGGCTCTTCCTTTGGAGCGTTGCCAGGGTAACAATCGTACGGCTCCGAATCGTTCGGGCCTTGGGACGTATCGAATAACGAGTCGATCTTCTGTGTCATCAAATAGCACAGCGTCGTCGCTGCAGCAGCAATGTACTCCTGATCGACACTGTCGCCAGCATCGTTCTTGCGAAGCTTCTTGCGCGATGGCTGTCGGCGCGGTGGACTGCTGCTCGTACGTGTGTTCATGATGTCTTCGTAACCTTCCGTGTAATGATGATGGTAATCCGGTGTCGGAGGCGCGGTCGAGTGCCCGCTCATCTGTGGTGACTGGTCTGAATTGGCAATGGACGAAATGCCGTACCGCTTATCGGACGACGTGACGGATGCTTTCGTGTCCAACTGTTCATTCTGTTCCTTCTCTGCTTTCAACTTGGCCACTTTAAGCAGGTATTTCTGTGCATGCGTCCGCACCTGTGTCACGGACCTCGTGCGAACTACTTGCTGTACTCGTTTCCATTTGTGTCCGTGCATTCGGAAACCGGCCAAGAAACGTTCATGTCTACGTTAAAATTAGAACGGGATAGACATGGAGAAAATGAAGATACGTACTCGTCTGCTGTCCATCGCCCGCCTCGCGTGATTTCATCTTCGCCTGGTGGAAGCTCCATCTTTTGTGAGTGGGAGGAAGCCTCGGATAAGGAGTTAAGTCGC
Organism: Salisapilia sapeloensis; assembly: GCA_023334545.1. Classification (NCBI taxonomy): domain Eukaryota; phylum Oomycota; class Peronosporomycetes; order Peronosporales; family Salisapiliaceae; genus Salisapilia; species Salisapilia sapeloensis. The sequence goes on along the minus strand of JAADVB010000105.1, from coordinate 47,058 downwards.
GACGTATCTCGCTGACGATTGGACGTGGATAGGAACGACGCTTCTCGGTGAGAAGGCTGCTGCCGAGTGTTGAGGCTGCTTATAGAGTGGAGGGATGGCAGCGTCAGCTTTGGTGGTGACAGTTGCGTGCTCGGTTGGTGCACGTCGGGGCTACTTGCGGCGCTGCTAGTGCTACGATTCAAAATATCGGCGAGACCAAAGCCGGGGTTTGATCGGCGAGTATCCTGCAAAAAGATGTGTGAGGAGGGAGAGGCAAGTGACGAGGAAACGGTCGTAAGATGAGTACCTGAGGCTTACTGGGCGAGCGATTGTGATCAGAGCTCGAGGACGGCGTCGTCTCGTGCTGCATGATTGCGATCCAGTTATTGAATGCTGGGTGCTCTTGGTTCTTATGCGCACAAACGACGTTTGAAGCGCTAATGATCGGGGATCCGCTTTCCTAATCTCAAGTGGGCGATCGTCGAGTCTTTCGCGTTTGGCGAACTGGATAGTAGGATCGTTTTTCTTCACTGTTTTTTCCAAATTGAAAAAAAAATCCCAAGTGAAAGTAGCAAGAAAAGAGTGGATATGGGGTCGACGTAGGCTAGGTGTTTTCGTGCACCAGAAGGACGAGTAGAGCGTACTCAAGAGATACGAATGCACGCGAGGTATTCGTATGTCGAGGGAGAAACGATCTATGTGAAATGTAGCGAAGAAGAAGTTCAGCGCAGTAAGATCGGCTCGTCTCCAGGTACACTTGGAATTTCCTCTCTCCAATCACGGGCTAGGTGAATACAAGGATGAGATTTTTTGCTCTTTCGACGACAAGACGGATTGCAGGATACGCACGCAAAGGGAGCGGTAAGCGTGCGGGCACAAGGGAAGGATGCTAGCTCGATCGTCTTTTGCTGCGGGAAGATATTCGCTACGACCACTTAAAGTTACGAACGCATGCAAAGAAGCCAGTTTGAATTGATCCGATCTTTAGATCTGGATTTGACCTTCATCCTCTAACCCCATTCTTCCATCATGCTAATTTTAGAGCACGTCGCAGGATGCAATGGCTGCCATGTCATACCTATTCTTGGGTAGACACGCCAAGGAAGAGGGCTTCCTCCGTCCTCATCATGAGAAAAAGCAACCTCTCCGTCTGAGTTACATCTTCGAAACGTTGGCTCACGTGACGAGAGGACAATCTACCTCTTGGGTAACTTCAACAATCTACATCCTCAAGAGCCACCCCGTCTTCTCAAACGACATATCGAATAAGATTGCGTGAGAATTAAGCCATGGACACGTACAAGCGAAGACAAGCGTACGCCGAGCGATATAACAAAGTGCGCTGCTTCCCAGCCTTGAAACAGATCTCGGTAGCTGATAATGCGGTCATGCTCCCGCCGTCATCTATGAAGCAGCATGCTACGGGCAAATATGACAAGATCCCTTCGCGCCTTCATGAACCTGATTCCGTACGACAGAACAACTTCAGACGAATCATTTATTTGTGCTTATAATTGTGTTGACGACAGCTAGGGAAGATACTGACGGACGGGTCACCTTTGTCGTCGTTTCGAGCGCAACTGATGAAGCAGCATGAGCAGACAAGATCACAAGTCTATAGTAAATTTGACACGAGAGTGTCGAAAAAGTAGATCTTCTGCCATCTATGTACCGTCGACTGCTTGATATTGAAGCACGCCACATTCCACGAGCTCATTTATAAGAAACTGCATCAAGATTGCGATCAATCACTCGTCATCAAAGGACAACACAAAATAAATGTACCTCTTCTGCAGCTGCAATCTGGTTTTGCAATTCACTATCATAATGCCGTTCGGGCCACCATGTTGGGATTTCATAGTTACCACCTTTGCTCTCGCCTATCTTGAGCTACACTTTGATTAGATTACCAAAGATCTTATGAGGAGCCAATTACATACAGCATCTCGAAGATGATTTGGTGGTACAGAATGCCCACGGGTCAAGGTCAGACCCTGCTCATGTGCTTTATCCAGTAAAGAAATCGAGCGCATGAACGGATTGAATGCAAACATAAACTCTTCGCCGTACCACCCACGTACCTCCTTGACACTTGACAAGAAATCGAGTGATCTAACTATCTGCATACACCCATGTCATTCATCTCATCATGCACATACATAAAAAGGCGGATACCCGAATGATCAAGTTGCTGCCATGCCACATAAAGATACGCGGACAGTTTTCATTTCCCAGTTGCAACGAATAGGATTTCCACGCTCGAATCTCTTTTAAGACATGGACACTTGCCCTCATTAATTCCACCAGCGATGCCAAGAATGTATCGAAAGCATGCAGTCGATCTCGAAAGAGGTCTGCCATTTTGTACTGCTTGCATGCAACTCCGACTAGCTTACAAGTCTTCTTGTAAATTCCATCGTAATCCATTGCTCGTTTCATGGCTTTCTCATACATTTTATCGAGTTTCTCATCGTTTGATATCGTTGCCTTGTCGATATCATTGACATGGTCTGTTTCACAATGCCTCTTTAATTGAGGAAGTGATGTTGTCTTTGATATCTTCCGTTCTACTAGACGTCCATCCCACGGTCGCACATACTTGCCTTTCTTCTCTTCCTAGTCGATACATGTGCTATAGTTATTTCCACGATTAAAATATAGTAGGACGCACCTCTCGTATTCGCTCTAGCTCGTCTGCACAACGAGCTGGAAGCTGCCATTCTGACCGAAACTTATCCAAATGGTTCTTTCGAAACGAATCAATTTGGTCTAGAGGTCTTCGTAGCTCATGCGTAGAAACTTGCCGCTCAATGCATCGAGATCGCTTATACATCCGTATCACGACTTTTTTGCTGTCAACTATCTTACGAATCGAACAGCTCTTCCACATGGAATTTGATCCACCTTCGTTATATTCGACTGCATCGCCAGCTTGAAACTGTACTGCCTTCTCTGGATGCAAAGCAGTAAACACGTCCTGGTTGTATCCGTTCAGAAGCTCAGTCCGTACTTCGGCTGGTAACTTTCGTACTCGTCGGAAACTATCCTCTATTGCTCGAATTTCCTTTGCGCGAGCTGCTTTCTGTTCCTGCTCCAGGCGTTCTTCCTCTTGCGATAAAAGATCTTCTTCCTCTTGTTTTCTTCGTGCTTCCAGTGCTTTCAGATCTTGAAAAGGATATGTTCGGATCTACACAAGCTAACAACGTTCACATGCATCTAACCAAGCGATATGTTTTCTCAAAATCACCTTGTGTACAGAGGTCAAGTCAACACCACCTCTAGCACGTGCGAGTACGTTATTGTCAAGGTGGAGGGCAGCCTTCTCGTACGCATCATGCAGTAATGAAAACCATTCTGGCGATTGTCTCCATATTAAAATAGCAATAGAAGTGGCCCAAAGCTTACCAGATATCCCTTCTGGCGGACGAGTTGCGACACCATTCATAGTGACGTGAAAGTCATTAGAGTAGTCCCAACTTCCATCCGGGTTCTGGAGGGCAAACAAGGACGAAAGATGAACTGGGCAGACTCGATGTCTAATTTTCTCAGTCGCAGATCCTAGGCGAAGTTGATCTTGACGACCAGGTCCACGTTTTCCCTGCCCAGGTTTCCGGTCGTTAGCATCCTGACGCGATGATAGGTGAAACGTAGATGCATGCCGAATGCCATTTTCGTTTTGTTCTAAAGATCGTCCGAAAGCACTGTAGAGTTCATCAAATGAAAAGCGATTTCCCGAAGTCATACTCGAGAATGATTTCGGTCGTTTCAAAGCGACTTGGTGATTCATAATGCTAAACCTTTATATATTTCTTTAATGAAAGATTACTAGTTACCAAGTCAAGAGATACTAGCAAAACTTTGTACGAGTAAAATTAAAGTGTCGTTTGCAGTGCATGGAAGTTTAATGGAGGCACGCCTTGCTGTACTGGAGAAGGTAGTCGCGTGGCACTCAGAGGCAAATTCGGCTTCACCCATGCCGACGGCAATTGCATACTCTTTAGCTGATTAATATCTCCATTCCTTCCCATTTTTGATGTAGATGCAGAGGATCGCGGCGAATACCATTGACTTTGAGATTTTGTCATTTGATTGTCACCAACTTCAGTCGTAGAAGTTGGTCGATACTTTTCTGACAATGCTTTTGTCATTCGTGTGGATCGTTTTTGCTCCTTTTGTAAACGGCGTCTCTCATCAGCCATCTTCTTATACTCTAGCAACTCATCCTTATGAAGCTCCATTAATTCACTGGATACAACATGTGGATCAGTATTGATTATCAATTTGCTAAAATCAGGCCAAGCTTACTGCAAGGTAGGACCATCACCAACTGCCGAGTCCCATTTATCTCCATGAACTCGCTTCCCTGCCTCAATGATCTCTTCCCATTGCTATTGATATTTAGAATTCATCCCCAAAATGATACATACAACAAAAGTACCTCATCTTTCTGACGACTAGTCTCCAATCGACTGGACACTATGTTCTCGAGTTGATGGTGTTGCCGAAGCTGCTCTTGTCGGAAATGAAGTTGCTGCTGTAACTTGGTGATAAACCGGTTTAAATCTTCCTTGCGACGATGAATTTGACGAAGTGTTGTGCTGGACTCTCCTTGAAGTGGAGCATGGCGATCTATTGACGAATACCAAAAACACATTAGCCACTACCCAAGCAATTCATATAAACTAGTGAATTCTACGCACGGGATCGCCGGCCACGACGTCGATGTATCTGTAGTATAGCTAGGAGGACAAGTACACCGAAAACACAACCAATAATCACATGAGGAGAGAAAATCGATGTTCCCTCTGACCCTCGTAGATTCCCCATGCCAAGTATGACTTGTACTTTTGTCGAATACGCTTATCAGTATGTGTGTATCATGATAAGACTGCCAGGTATTCGAGCTATATTTAGTTCATGGAATAGCTGGATATCTTCTGTAAAAGATGGAAAGATCGCGAAGACGAATGCTACAAACTCCATCGACTCGACTGTTGTCTATCCTTTTGATCCTTTCATCCTGTCTCTTCTCTATACATGCGCATACATGGCAACATGGGTCTCCAGTCATCTGGAAAGAGAATATCGCTGTTGGCCTGAACTCGCAACTCGCAACTCTCCAGATTCAACCAAACGCCGATGAACCGGTAGATACGTTGGAAAGATTTCGTCATGACCATCGGCTCAGCCGAGAGTGGAGACAACAAAAACTAAAGCAAATATGCGCTCAGTCGAGCATACAATGTCGTCGAGATGCCCCTATCGTTTTCTCGTCTCCAATCCAGTCTGCTCATGGTCATTTAGGTCAGCTACAGATACTTGAAGGCGAAGAAGCAGCAGATGCAGTCCACAAGTTCGCTACTCAGCACAGCTTACCATATGAAGAGAAACAACAAATCATCAACTCTGTCTGCACGAACTTGAATGTCTTGTGCACTCGTAAGAAAGTTGTATTATACGATCAGTATCTTCATGATGAAAGTGGAAATGACCTCGGTCTACTACAGATATTTGACGATACAGAACCAGTCGATCAAATCTACCGCTTTATAGTCGATCAAGATCTACCTAAATTCGTTCGACATCAATTACAAGATCGGGTTTGCAAGCAGGTACTTTGTCAACGAAAGACGCCGATGGTCTATTCAAATGCGATAACTGATCAGAATCAAAGACACCTCGGTCTTCTCCAAATTCGTCCAGACGATGAACCTGCTGATGTCATCTACGGTTTTGGCCTTCAGGTCGGACTAAGCAAAGCTCAGAGACAACAGTTAACTATAACCGTGTGCAACGACAAGTATGTGACTTGTGATCGGCATCGGCCATATGTCCTTGTTTCCCCCATTATGTTAGAGAATGGAACGGAACTAGGAATACTTCGCATGCAAGAAGATGAAGAACTAGCAGATAGTATACATCGCCTTGCACAAGAAGTCGAGGTAGAGGATTCCGTTCGCGACAATCTCTTTCAGACATTATGCCCTCGTCCAGAAATTCTATGCACTCGAGCTCAAGCTCTTCTCAAGTCTGTACCTGTAGCCAATAGTGCAGGAGTCAATCTAGGAAAGATCGATATTTTCGACGGTCTGGAGCCAGCGGATACCGTATATGCCTTTGCAGCACTGCATGAACTGTCCGAATTCGAGCGTGAAAGCCTTTTAGATTCCATTTGCAACAGTATTTCGTGCACTCGATACGCTCCCATCCGAACAACAATCACAGTTGGAGGACAAGATGGAGATCCTCTGGGTAAACTGGAAATCCTAGTGAACGAAGAACCTGCAGATGCAGTCGCTCGCTTTGGTACTCGCCATGGACTTTCCTCTGAAGAAAAAGAGAATCTCGTGACATCTCTCTGTGATCGAGAGGAATATACTTGTACTCGAACGAAAGGTCTCATCTATCAAGCTGTCTATACACTACCAGAAGGCAAGAGGGAACGTCTAGACTTTTTGGATGAAAGTGAACCAACGGATGTGATATACGAGTATGGACTCCTGCGGAACTTGTCATTTGGTGAGCGAAAAGCGTTTCTGTATCAGGTATGCAATGAACCTCGTGGTCGACCAAACTGTACTCGAGCAGAGCCCATGCTGCTTAAAATACCGATGTGGGAGTCTGCTGAGAAAAAGATTGGGGATGTGGAAATACTGGAAGGGCAGGAGCCAGTTGACATGGTCTACGCGTTTCTTGAGAAGCATGACCTCTTCCAGACAGAACCTGTGAACACGACTTTGCTGTCGACTGTATGCAATTCAACTCGAGTGGAATGTAAGCGACAGAAACCTCGTCGTATCCTATTCTCGATGCATGCAACCTATCGCGGTATTCCACACACGCTCACATACCTACAGCCAGAGTCGGATTGGGTCTGTACGAATCATCCAGACGGTGGGCAGCGATGTGAACACTATGTCGAGCACTTTTCAGAAGAGTTTTGTGCCACGCATATGTCCGACTGGGCTCAATGTCGCTCCACGATCTTAGACGCACTACGCAATCAGCTAGAGATATACGAACATCATGTCTGGTTTGGTAAAAACTTGTATGCCAAGCTCGGTCTAGTCAATTGGGCAACGTCGGAAGAAATCGATTCGGCCTATAATCGTCTGGTCAAGCGATATAACAATGAAACGGAGACACGAAAGTATGAAAAGCTGCAAGACGCATATCGAGTCCTGAGTGATCCAGAAGAAAAGTACTTTTACGACCTTCCTTGCATCAAACTCTTTGGACTTTGTGGTAAGAAGCAGAAAGATGGAGGTATCACGATCTCGGCAGATTAAAGTCAAAATCAAGCTCATGCCTCTACATCGTGTTCATTTGATTCGATTCACTTATATCGTTTCTTTGCATGATTTAAACGAAATCGTTCGAGTTTCTCCATCGCTTGTTCATAATAAGAGTGATTGGACGTGAGACTTGATGGCGGCAGTTTCTCCAACACGAGCGGGTTCTTGCATACTTTTGTATGAGGAGTGTTAATCTTAAAGACTCCGGTCTCTTGTGCCACTTGCGCGATGATCGGCCACAGACGATGCGTCGAGTCTGTGAAGATGAAGACGCTACCGACTTGTGCAGAGGCAAAGAGAGATCGAAGGAAGATGTAGTTGGATTCCTGCAGTAGAAAGTAATTTTCCACGCAAACGAAGGCAAAGATGAATAGTTGGATCGAGCCGATCCTGTCGGCTACATCCTGATTAACACGATGGTCGGCGACATCGGTGATGTCACAAGTTCGAAAAGAGCACTCGACGCCTTCATACTGCTGTTCATCTAACACTGTCTGGATGCCTTGGATTGCAGACTTCCAACCAGATTCGTTGTCATACACGATTCCACGGAAATGGACATCTTGAGCGCGCATATACTTGCGCAAAAGTGCCATGCCAACGACGTCAAAGCCTGGTCCACCGCCGAACATAGCCATGGTCCACGTCTTCTTTCCATGCCGAAATATCCTCGATCGAAGCGTACTCATTTCCTTTGTAAGCAGTATATTAGGTAGATTGGTGCAGCGATTGATCTTCTCGCGAATATACCCAGAGCGAGCATTGGCATTTCCGAACGATGGCCGAGTTCCACTATTCGTCGACTCACCTAGTTTCTCCAGCAATACTTCTGTGTCCATATCATGCACAACTGCTTGTGATTCCAACCACATCGGTAACAACAATCGCAGTTCATCCTTCATAAACATGGTCCATGGATGCCAAAAGCGCTTATGCTCAAGCTGATATCGCAATGGCGTTTGTGCTAGACATTGCATCCAAGGACAAGTAAAGAACCATCTTTTGCAAACACATTGTAAAGCTTGTTGATCAGGTAAAGATAAGAACGAAAGGACATGTAATCCAGTCCTTTCATCTACTTGGTCCATGGTCCAACGAGTATCTCGACACCTTCCAGCGTGTCCTGTCGTCACATTGTGTCTCCATACGAAAGTAAATTTGTAAGACGGTCGGATGAAATGGCATTACAGCGTATTGTTGGCTGGACTGAGAAACCGACTCAACCGTCTGTCGATCGGCCCAACAACGCTTCACTGCATTCAAGACCGGTAGCATCGACTGCTTTTACCTCGATTCAACACTCTATCAAGCGCAACTTGTAGGACAAATCCATCGTCTTATTATATTGCTTTCGACATCGATATTAAATACTTGACTGGTACGTTTTCATGATGATTTCGAGGACCGATTTGTGTGGTGCTAAAATTCCCTCCACTTGTTCTACTCCCCCTCCTGTATCTCTTTCATGATATACTTGTACATGTATAAAGATGGCAAGGTTGATTGACAAGATAAAGTCATAGGTTGGACGAATTCATATCAGTGCTTGACATGTCATCGATGGAGCAGCCAGAAGCAGAGATCGTGCGCACGGATAATTCGAGTATGGAGGAACCGATGACCCCTCCGTCATCCTCCGAAGTCGTCGCCACCGAGGAAGAGTACAAGTCCATGGTACAGGAATTACTCGTTGATGAAGACCCGATCGTCGTGCAATCCACCATCGAAATGCTGCATGAAGATAAAGGCATTGCATACTTGCTCAGCTTCATCACGCAGCTCACTGGCGCCGATGCCAATGGAGACCACATGTTCCAAGGTCCACACGACGGCGCTTTCGCATCCATCGGAGACCCGGAGCCGACGTCTGAGACGAGAGACATGGAAAACGTCACGGACTCGCTGCAAAAATCGTACCGAGCGACCATGCTCCTGTCAAACGACAACGCCGCAGAGTCGCTCATGCCCTACCTCTCTCGTAAAGCGCAGCTCATGACACGCTGCATCTTTACTATTTTCCAACGCAATTCCAAAGGGAACTTGGCCCACGGATGCCGTGTTATCGATCACTTGCTGCGCTACTATATCGATGACGTGTACGACACGATCGGTCGGAACGTCGACACTGTGAAACGGTTTTTAGAACCGATGCTTGCGTGGATCGCCTATGCGCCTGTGGCTGAAGTCTTCATTACGCTCTTCTGTCGACCACATAACGCTGCCATGCTACGCTTCTACGCGTCGTCCCCACCTCGCAAGTGGAATTTCTTCCGATCCGTTTCGGAGTGGAAACTATTGCTCGTACTGTCAAACCACGTAACGAACCGAAAGTATAGTGAAGCGCACTGTATCGCAGCTGCAGATGTCTTCATGGAGCTACTTGACGGTCTCGCAGCCGATGAGAACGGAGAGCTGCTCCTCCAACCGGCAGCTCACTGTCAGGAGCTGTTGGATAACCTAGTCGAAATGGCTGTCGGTGACTTTGGTAGCGACCGGACGGTCGGACAGCGCACGGCAGCGATGAAGTGCATCCATCGACTACTGCAGAAGAGTACGTTGGAAAAGGTGCAAGGTCCACCGACTAGTCCGTACCAATCCTTTGGCGCGACGATCGTCAACCTTGTGCCGAATCAGTTGATACAACTACGTGATCAGATCTTTGAGCGCATGGATGGACACATGCCGACGTTGCTCGAGTACATCGTTACGAGCTACGAGCATCAGCAGAAAATCGAGATGGATGTGTCGGATGAAGACAAACCATTGCCGGAAAGTGCCGTCCGATACTCTGGCTATGTCGTCAAGATGCCGTTCACGGACTTTCGACTAACGCTCATTGATGCGCTCGTCGAGATGGTTGCGCATAATCCCAATCGTTTGAATCAACACTTTACGCTCGACGTCTGGCGCGTACTAGTGAACTGGTTCTTCGAGTACGCGCATAACAATCTCTATCACGCAGCTTTCTACCAGCTCTTTTTCATCGCTTTGCGTACGGATAACAGACAAGCGTTGGAGATGCTTGTGAAGAAACTGAAACTCGTGACGTTATTGATTGAACATTATCGTATCGATAAACCAGGTACGAGCAATAGAGGCTACATCCTCCAGTGCTGCAATGCGATCAGACTGCAGGCTGCTGCCCAACCTCCTGATGCATTCTTACGAAACTTCCTCCAGTCCCATACGACGTGGCGGAGCTTTGAACCGGAGCTTCGGGCCGAGACGAACTTGCTTTGTGTCGCTGGTCTAGGACTTGCTGTGCCCCAGCAGTCTCGTCCTGGCATGTATGAAGACGACTCGTGGCAGACACCGGACGGTGGCGACGAAGGTATCGACCATGGATCCGAGTATGCAAAATCCCTCGGGTTCGTCGATGACGTTGCGTGGCCGGATGATGGTGCATCGGAAGGGTCGAAGAAGAAGAAGAAGAAGAGGAAGGGAAAAAAGAAGAGTGGGAACGGAGCGAAAGATGAGTCGAAAGAAGAGGAAGAGCTGACGGTAAGTGGAGAAGAGTCGGAGGCTAGTAAGACGGATGGAAAGGAGTCGAGTGAGGAGATGCCGAATGGAGATGGCGATCATGAGAACGGCACATCGAATGGAGATGCGTCCGGGAAAAGCAAGAAGAAGAACAGGAGTAAGAAGAAGAAGGGAGGCAAGAAGAAATAGATCAGTCTAGTCGTAGGTGGATCGGAGGATGAGATGAGGTTGGTAACCGAGTTCATACGTAGTTCTTTATTGTTACCGTCAGTCGTGTGTCGTAGCTGCTTCGTTTGAGGCAGAACATACTTGAAGAAATGGAAGCGAGTAGACAATATCGGTTTCATTGGCATTATTGATAACTAAAGGAAGCGGTGACGACGGGCACAGTGGTAGGCGTTACAAGATGTAGGAAGCAAATCTAAACATTCAATATCTACTCTTCTAGACTACTTGACTTGTTCATGGCAAATATTAATCAACACAGTTAATCTTTATAATGTACTAAAGGCAAATTGATGTACCATGAAAGAATTGAGGAAGTGTATTTCGTTCGTTTCTGTATCTCTATGGCAATGGTAATTGCTTCTTGTCCAAGAAAGAGTACTACACTTTCAAGCAACAAAATATAGGAATACTTCTACTGGATGTAAATGAAGTTCAACTAGTGACAAGGTGAATAAAACGTTGTGTGATGATGACTATCGAGGTCTTGCATGTTCATATTTACGAGATGTCATTTATATCAGCGACAGTGCCTTTCGTCAGTGTACCACGCACAGGCAAATGCTTTGCACCTGATGCCAGTACATCGACACCATCTTCTGAGCACATCCGGTAACGATCGCGCTTTCGTGTCAAGATGAGGAAATTGGTTGCTATCATAGCATTGATGTGCCACAAAGTGTGGGTCTACATGGGAAATGGTCAGTAGGCGTAGACGAATATTGTAAGCTCGATGGACGTACGAGCCAGTAGATTCCAGCAGACGTAAAGAACCAGCAGCAAAGCGCAATAAACCAGAATGCGGATCCAATGAATCCATGGCGTAGATCAAAGTTATCACTGCCACGAAAGAACAGTGTTGTAGCTCTAAGCTCGAAAAAAGATTTAGCCAACGTTTTTCTCGTCGATCCGTACAATACATACCGAGCAATTCCAACATCCATCCGCTGAGCTCCGCAGTACAGCTATGGATAGCACGAATGAGAAGGGTGAATAAGTACTGATAGATAAGGTAGTATACATAGTAAAAGAGGCTGGAAACGAGTTGAAGAACCGCGATTGCCCCAATAACGATCCAATTCACCATGGAAGTAGCATCATTTGAAGCAAGGAAAATCATGGCAATGAAAAGAAAGATTTGCATACCAGCCTACCAATGCAACGTTAATGAAGCATAGCTTACAATATTAAGATGTAGGTTACCTTTGCTTGCTTTCTAGCTCCAGAGAAGTGGACCGTCACAAGCAGAACCATATTAAAGGAAAAAGCAAAATCCATTTGCTACGTACTCGCTTTGTTACTTTAAATATAAAAAACGTTAAATACCTGACGTACCTGAAGGAAGTGATATGGCAAGATGCAAACAATTTCCGTATCACATGCATGATATATACCAGATAAAAGCCCTGCTAGTCCAAACAATACGCCTTCGACTGCATACATGATATTATGGATAAAATTGAAGTGAATAGGAATTTATGGAAACGTACGATAAAGCTTTCGGCGGAAGCAGGTCATTGTAACGGGCATGATAGCAGCATTTGAAAGCGCCAATAGCATTATTTGCGTAACTCGGAATGCCTCTTCAATGGTTTGGGCTTCGCATTGGGGCCCGGCAAATCCATAGTGGCACTCACACGACCCGTATGTCATTCCATCGTAGGTTTCCACAAGTGTACAATCACCATGGCCAGAGCAACTATCATGAGGACAAGCTGTAGTATTCAGCCTCAAATCGATGCCCCATTTTCTGTATCCAGCAATAGAGTAAGCATCCGATTGAAATCATCTCGCAATGAGAAGATACCTTGTTCCGTTGGAAGTTACTCCTTCAGAGGTGAGATCTTCCTTTGATGCGACAAACAAGAGAAACCAGCGTCCAATCCTTGGGTACACGATATGATCCCAAGAAAACAAGTAAGCTTCATCTGATTGAAGGAGTCCTACCTTTTTCGCTGATATGAGCGAGATGTCGTTTGCGCTTCTTGAGTCAAATCGGTAATCATAGTTGGAAAACGTCGGCATTGCACCAACTCGGACGTATACTGAGAAGTATTGGACGTTTGCACTAACTGCTGTCGTCAATTTTACGTAGGTAGCAGCATATCGCTTGTCAATTTTAGCCTCATAAAGCTATAAAAGTCACGCAATTATCAGTGTGATCTCATTCCATTGCGATGTGCGAATGTGATACCATAGCTGGCAGGTTACTACTCGGTTCCTTGACTACAATTGGGTTCTTGAGACGGAAAGTTGAATCAACCATATCGTCTAGGCGTTTTACACCAGCTCTTCTTTGGTTCAAGCGTCGTATTTCCAGGTTACACAGGTTATCTGCCCAATTGCTTGAGGTTTTATTCGTGAGCGCGTTCTGAATTGCCTGGCAGTTTTCCTATGTTTGTGTTCATGTGAATGAAAGACTAGAAAGGTGAGTTTATGGACACATCGGACGTACATTCTCAGTCCCTGCGAGCGTATATGTCGTTCCATTATTAAAAGCACATGAAGACGTTTTCCTCACAGTGCCTAATATCACAACGGTCCACGTGCTGTGTCATCAGCAAGATGATAAGTCCATTGCAGAGTGTAAACTTATTGAAAGAGATCGTACCCTATCTTCGGAGCAATGACAGTCAAGTTAAGGTCCCTCGTACCTGCTGTATCTACTTGTGGTATTGTTGCGTGCTGAAAGTGAGGGGATGACATTATCTGAAGCGCATTTCCGACATTCGGGGCTGCGAACAGATTCATCTTATATGGAGAATCGGTGCGGACCTGCAAGTGAACAGTATGAGAGGACAAAGATCCGATAGAAATGAAGATGTGGCTACCGTGAATGTCAGTTCCCAAGCTGGATCGCTAACTTCTAGAGTATAAAAGCTAAATGTTATATTCGTGTCCAGGCAACCGAATATCTCGTCATTGTCAGGATGGTATTGTTGGAGCTCGTTGAAAGTATGACTGCGCACAACAGGCCCAGGAAGTACGAGTGTCTCGCACGATGATCCATCCATGTGCAGATCGTTGCAAATGTAATTCCAGACACTTAGGAAGAAAAAGGTTTTCGGAGGCTTTCCAGTAAAGGAGTTGAGCGAGTTGTACAAAGTCCCGCCATACACTGCGACGAAGTACGTGCCAGGCTATACAGAATGTCCAAGTTACTGTAGGTTATCAATAAAGCAGAAGAAGCAAAAGTACCTGTAGAGTATTGATACCTAGTGAGTAAAAGTCTTCATCCTCGGTACATTGGAGTTTATACTCGTAGTCGTCTGCAGATGTTGGAATCGAGCCATATTTGACAAGCATGTTAGGAGGTGCCATGCCCTTCAAACTGCCAAGTTGCAGCGTCAATGTCACTTGGAAGACGTGGCGGTCAACTATATTCATCACAGCAAAGGTCTAGTAGTTGCATGGGTTTCTACATACACAAAACTATACCTTCGAAATCAAAGAACTCGAGACCATCGGAGTAGACTCTTGCATGCTGCAGGAAGCGCGTTACATGATTATTGTCAATCAAAGTACCAAGTCAACGATACGTACGACAAATTTCCGCCAACGATCATATCCAGAGCACGAAGCGGTCGAGACGATTGTCGCGAGTATCAGCAACAAGAACGCCCTCATAGCCACTCCACTTCAGTCAATGAAGGCGATGAAAAAGCGACTTGTAATCCATGTCCGTTATGGTTTCCAATCCAGTTGACCGTTTTACGATCCTCCTAGGTATTCCTGTATCATACACTAGTTAAACGAAACTGAAAAGATTTTGTATCATGTCCTAAAGATGCCTTTTGTTATCTCTTTCTCAAATAATAATATGAACAAGCTGCAGCCAGCGCATCGATTCCCGATGGCCAAACACGTCTACATTACTGTCTTGGAAGGCGAAGATTCTATAACCGTATTAGTCGATGCCGACTGCGGCGTACCAGCAGGTGAGCTGGCGCGAGATGAAGTTGGACGTGGAATCTGTGAGACGGACCGGTGGGTCGATAATGCCATCTCGTATTCGCCTGGCGTGTGCGAGAAGGCAAAGCCCGTGTTCTTACGCACCAGACGAGTCGGTTCAGCGGTCGCTGCGCCCAGCCCAGCCTCGAGTTCTTTTGGCATGCGGTTCCACTCACGCATCAAGTGCGACGGCTCTGGGTAGAACAGCACACGACCAGCCTTGGCGTAGTAGTTCGGGAGCACACTAATGACCGTCGAGAGCAACAGACCAAACCAGAACCAGGAAGTTGTCAGCAACTGCCTCAAGACACCGTACGCCGTCTCTGTCTCGTAGATATCCGTCTTGGTCAGTCCATAGATGTTACCAAAGAACGCCAAGAAGACAAAGTAGAACACAAGCGTTCCAAGCGTCGCATACACATTCGCGCGCGTCCAGTTGCTCGTCATAAGAGCCACTTGCGCCGTAGAAGATGTGATCAAGTACGTATAAGCAGCGACACCACATGCCCATAAACCCAAATCGTCTGCACCAAAGAGCAAGTAGTTGTTCGTATCGACGGCAAAGTAGTATGTGACGAAGCCATTCGAGAAGAACGGGATGGCATAGATGACGTATGCGTGCCAGATACCAAGGCCACACCAGCCAAAGAACGAGAGCCAGTTAAATGACCGATTACGCAGTCCATTCACATACAGCGTCGGGTACTGCATGAGCACAGCAGGCGACACGTCTTGGTTGTACATGGCAATGACAACGATCGGGATGGTCGTAAAGAGGGCATTGTAGAGTGTGAAGAAGAGACCAAAGTACATAAGCAGACCACTGTACATGGTCTGAACGGCGAGGAAAAAGTTTGAAAACGAGAGCGCAACGTTCTTCATGAACGAGAACAGGATGAGCTTCGAGATGCGCTTGTAGCTGTAGTTGCCATGCACCAGCAGCAGTCGTTTCAAGAACTTGAACTGCGCAAACGAATAGTCACTCGATAGCACAGCCTGTCGACCTTCCTTGCCACTGATCCCGACGCCAACGTTCGCTGCTTGGATCATCGGCACGTCGTTTGCACCGTCACCGATCGCGAGAGTGATGTTGCCTGGTGAGAACATGAGCGTCGGCTCCGTCACTAGTTTCACGACAGATGCCTTTTGCGCTGGAGAACACCGACAGCAGATGACAGACTTGCACTCGATCGCAATCGCTAGGAAGAGGTACTTTACGTCATCTTCTAGCACGAGCGCCAGCGTCTTGCCATCGATGACTAGAGCATACTCGATCTCTTCTTCCTCCGACAAGTCGCTTTCTTCCAGAGGTTTCGGATACGCGTTGCTAGCGTTAAAAGGCTCAAAGTTCTCGTCGCAATGACTACGCTCGAACGTCGTGTCAGATCGAGCGTCATCGACGTTGGCGCTACCGGGGAACACCTCGTCAAACCGCGTGTGGCTGTTCGTCGACTCGGTCTCCGGCACATGTTCATCTCGCCGATGTGCGCGACGTCTCTTCTTTCGTGGATCCGCATGTTCATCACGACCGACCACAGCTGTCTTACCAATGTACCATGCGTACGACAGCGTCCTTTTAAACGCTTCCCACAAGACACTCGTGGCAGATGAGTACTCGTTCGTTGCACTAAACTTATCCTCGACCCAATCGACGTACAACTCTTCCAGTTTCGCTCGTAGAGAGTCCTTGTCCGTCTGTCCAAGCACCACGACATCCATATTATCATCAATCACTTGCGACGACATGCCGATACTCAACGCCGTCTCCTTCTTATCACCCGTGAGCACCCAAAAGTTAATACCAGCCTTCCGCAAGGAAGAGATCGCATCCTCTACACCATCTTGCAAACAGTCTTCAATCGCCGTTGCACCCAGTAGCGTCAATTCGACTTCAATCAACTCTGCCGCGGCCGCAATCTTCGCTGCTCGACCATCCATCGACAGCTCAGCTTCATGATACGTCTTCTGCCATTCTTGATACTCTTCTTCCGTTAAATCTTTCTTCGATGTCGTCAACGTCCGCAAACCTTCCGACGCATACTCTTGTAAATGTCGACGCGTGAGGTGGGAAGTACCTTGTGGCTGCGACTTGGACAATCGATCGAAAATCATGTCGTCTGCGCCTTTGCAAAAGAGCTGCAGACGTCCATCCGGATGGCGGAAGATGATCGACATACGCTTTCGGTCGCTATTAAACTCCAAGACATTCAAAATCTCAAACGTCTGTGTCTTGCCTTGGATCACAATTTCCACTTTTGATCCGTCACGAGACGTTAAAACGTATCCGAGGTCTTTCGCAGCCTGTACCAGCGCTTCTTCATCCGGAGACGAAGCATTGTACTTGATCGGATGTGCAGCAGCATCTACACCTTCCAACTGCTCCTCACTCGCCACGTCGTCGTATTCTGGGATGACTGTATTACAAATGGCAAGCAAGAGTAGAAAGTCATGAATCTCCTGCGTCGTCTTATGTCTCGAATTTAATCTCGCCAGCAACCTCGGGTCGTTAAACCTCGTGCCAGGACGTGGAGCTTTTGATTCCTCTGGCTCGACGTCATTGTATTTGAGTCCTCCGATCGTGCACTTGGCAAAGATCATCTCATTCCGTGTCAATGTACCTGTCTTATCGGAAAAGATGTACTGGATCTGTCCAAGATCCTCGTTAATGTTACTATTCCGTGCTTGTGCCGGCGTATCAGTGTCCTTGTCGTACATCTCCAAGTCGCTTTCAATGTACTGCGCATGAACGAAGCGTACGCCTTCCATCGTTACGTACATGGATAGCGGGATGAGGTTATTGAACAGAATGACGTAACTAAGGAAAATGTAGCCGTTATCGGCATTCACAATGTACCACGGCGCACCTCCGTCCTCGACATCCCACTGCCAGTTATTGTTGCCTAGCGTGCATGCAGCAGCGATACCAAAGAGCATGATGAGGACGAGGACAAACATCGTGTCCAGCGTCTTTTCAACAAAACTACGTTTAAACGGCACGTCGGATGAGTTCAGCATGACCTTGGTCTCTTTGCCAGTGTAGATCACAAGACCTACTGCCCATTCCGTATTCCGCGTCTCACTGCCTCGCAGCATGAGATTGTCCATCGTTAAACTGGTTTCATTCTCATCTTCTTCCCCTTCCTCCAGTTCCTTTTGTTCTCCACCCAATAGTTTCAAGACACCGTCAAAGTAGAATAAATCGCGATTCGGTGCATCACACTCGACATAGAGATCATGCTTTTCTAAAATACTTTCCGCAGACATGAAAGCTTTCGTGCACTTGGCAACCGATCGGATCTTGAGGTTCGTCTCGCCGTCGAGATTCGCAGTCTCGATGTAGCACCGACCATCGCTTCGATTCGATGTAAGGAGGATACAATCGGCCGGGACGTCTTCCCCGTCTTTCAAGATGAGCAAATCACCCACTTGGATGTCCTGCCACGTCGCATCGATGTGCTGGATATTGTTCTTACCCTCTCGACGTACGACATGCGCGGACTTTTCATTCACGTTCCGATCCGCACGTTGTCTTCCTAGATCTTCATTCACGTCTTTGAGCGCAGAACTGGCAAAGACGATGAGAAGTGGCGTAAGACTCGCAATTGGCGTCACGGGCGAAAAGCTGAAAAAGCACAAGATGACGATAATCGTCGTGTATGCATTCGCCAATCGGCTGAATTGCATCCGAAGGAAGACGTAAGGAAAGTTGTAGAACGTGTACTTGCTCGTACAAATCTCGTTCTTGACAAAGTTCTGAGGAGGCAGTTTCGCCATCTCGTCTTTGCTGCTGCCACTGCCGCTAGAACTGTGGGAAGAAGACGTCGGACGAGGGACACTGACCTCGGACGTGTGGACGTAGATCTCACGTCGTTGTGGCGGCTCTGCGTCTTCGTCGTCGGCACTGTTCTCGGGTGTTGGCTGCATGTCTGGTGTCACGCTCGTGTTTCGTTGACGACCAGACGTGGTGCGAGGTGTCGGTGTAGGCGGCATGACCGTGACAAAGGCCGGACGAGAAAACTCGCGTTGGCTCTGGACATACTTGACCAGTCGACGCAGTTTCCAGCCGATGAGCAAAGCCGCAGCGTTCATGAGCGTCAACAGGACGGAGAAGAATCCCTGCATGAGCACACTCGTACCTTCGTTCACGGATGCCAAGTCTCCGTTATATCCGAGAGCATACCAGAGTAAGTCAACACCAAGACTGAGTTGCATACCGACCTTGTACATGAGGAGAAACTTTGGCAGTAAAAAGTTGGTTCCGTGCCATCCAAGTACCAGCGTAATGTACTATCGTTTTTGTCAGTTTAGACGGTATAAATGCGTTATAAATAAACGTACGAGCATAAAGACAGGAAGCATGGCTTGGTAGGAGAGACCGAGGATGATTGGAATAATTCGAATCGAGTTGGTCACTGCTTGCGTGACGATAATAAACTTGAGGTATTTGCGTGTCTGGTAGATGGTCATGTTGCGTAAGAAGCAAAAGAGCATTTCCACGATACTCCAGACACGTCCTTCTGCCGTCCGCTCTTCATCCGTCGCGATCGAGTCATCGATACTACGTTTGCCCATGGTAAGTGATAAAGTCCGGGAATAAGATTCAAACTCATATACGCGCTCTCTATAAAAATCTCAGTAAGAATTTACCTATCAGCTCGAAACCGAAGAGAAACGTTGTTCCGCTCCTCTTGCGTCGTGTTCTGACGTCGAACACCGCTCGGGGGTGCTCTCGACAGTGACTCTGGCGGGTCCGTCGCATCCCTTTGTCCAAACGCGACGGCATCATTCTCCGCATCTTCGCCTCGGTGGTAGTCTGTCGAGGAAGAGGACGGCGACGGCATCGTAAAGTCTACTTTGCTGCTCATCCGAGTACGCCCAGTCCTCTCGCAAGCTGCAGGCAGAGGATGGCGGTTTTCCGTCTTCTTTCGTACGTGACCGACTTGGAATTTGTATAGAAGCGAGTGCGACAGTGTCACGATTAACAACGAAATCTATATGGTAATTTACAACTGTCGGTTTCAAGCAACCCTATTTTAAGCCCTAGGGGTACTCGTGTGCTTTGGTTATCTACTCGAGATGCAGCAGCGACTACGAGCATCTATACCTGTTGTAGATTTGAATGAAGTACGGACATGTAGATCATGGGATTGGGTCTGTGCTTCATTAGTAGATTGTGTCATACCGATATTAGATACTGTCTTTGTTCAGAAACAACGTCTATGGTCATGGTATTTTAATACGGCATCTGGGGTCATTTGTCGTAAGCATGAACGGAAGCTAACACCAGAGCTGATACAGGATGTCTTTGCGAGGAAAGCAAAAGCTGTCTCGAATGATGATTGTAATCTGATCGCAGTATGCTGGTTCGACGAACAGCATCTTCTACAGTATCTAGATCTGCAGGAACTTGCGACTTTCCTCGCGACCTTGGGTGCATGTGCTGGGAACATCTACATTAGTGTCTTTATACCACCCAAAGGTGGCATCGATCCACTACAGTATGCGAATCTAGAGCACGAATATGCATTAACGAAAGCTGGTACACATCAAGGCAAACTGTTTCGACGAGCTCTAGGTGGACAGCGGATCGTTAGTATGGAAACGTCCTTAACGGCCCTGGTCGGTGACCTCGTTAATAACTTTATTCGTGCCATTGAAAAGAGCCGCAAGTGTCGCGTCGTCCGTTGTGTATCTTGCCTCGTGCTCGACACGAATGAACAACTTCATTTATGGCGAACCACTGCTTTCGAAACGATACCGTGTGGATCCAATCCAGCCATCTTTGCAGCCTCTTCTGCCGTCTATGATGGTCCACATGCCGTCACGGAGCGTATCGTGTCAAGAGCCAAAGCCGAGGCTTCTCGACGTCCGGATGAAAAGATGGTAGAAGCCATCCTGTCGGCGCCAACACCTCAGCAACGACGACCTCAACTTACAAACGTGATACAATATTCTCGAGATACATCCGAGACGGATCGAATGCTTGCGTTGAGTCCATTAAAGACTCGGAAAGACTTGGAGACAGCAATAAAGTTCCTTCCAGCTTCGTCGAAACTCTCGCACGGAAGGAGACGAGCTCTATCGGCAGTACATCTTGCGTCGAGTCAAAAACGAGGATGCAGTGGGGATTATTGCCACATGTCCGTGAAAAAGTTAACTGCGAGACGATTAGAAAATAAAAATGCAGACTTTGTGGATGCTGGTGCAAATCTCACGAGTGTCTTTACAGCCACAGCGGCAGCGAATGCTTTCATGAGAAACCATGCTGCGGATATGCAGTCCGCGTCTACTCCATCTCATCTCCTGACTCCGAAGCCTGGCTCTCCACAGCATCAACAGCGAGAGCTACACCACCTTGTTTCCAATGACGATGCACTGTCACACTTGATCCCATTTAAATACATCGCCCAGACGCGAGCTGAAAAGCAGCTCGTGAACATCTTTGTCCGGCGGTATGAGAATGGAGACGATGGAGAGTACTTGGCAGAAGAGTTTTATGGCGATGGAGAGCCACTTGGACAGACATTTCCAGGATACTACTATCAACAGGTAAAAGTGTGCGGTAACTGCTTTGCGTTCTATACACTCGTGGAAGAAGTTCGGATGAAAGCGTTAGATAATATTGATCAGAAACGAAGAAAGCGAGGGCATCCACCTATAAAAGTACTTTCACCAATTGTAGATGAAAAGGAAGCAGAGGAAACAGAGGGTGGAGAGCAAATAGAATCGAGTCGAAATGACTTGGATCGAGTTTCGTCTTTGAGTTGGGCCCATGCTGGTAAACTTATGAATAGGATCTCGAAAGCAGATATTGCCGAAATGTATAGTCTAGTGCATCCACATCCTGCCGTGAGTATGGTGCTAGATGCTCTAGCGATCATGCTACTAGGAAAGGAAGCAACAGCAGCGAAATTGAAAAGTTCAGTAGGTCACGAACGAATTGTTGCGTTGATGAGTCGCATTGCTTTGGAACATATAGATGCATCAATCGCAACGAAACTCGCGTCGTATACTCACAATCCGCTTTTTAAGCCTGGCCACATCTCCCCGATCAACTCCTGTGCCGGTCGAATCTGTGATTGGATCCTAGCTACTCTACAGGCCTACGCATGGAAGTACACGGATGTAATTAATAGCTCCATACGCCGCAGCTTGTGTTTCTTAAAGCCAGAGTTGCTTCCAGCTGATGTTCATGAAAATTATTCTTCTCTTATCAATGCAACAGACGCCCATCCTATCCATGCACAGGCTATAGATGGCACGAATATGGCTCATAACAGTGACCAACGCTCAAAGGAAGATACTCGACGTACAAAACAAGCCAAAACCATGGCAAGATTAGCAGCACCTACGGGTAGCTCTGATCCGAACGATGAACCTGACTGCGCCGGAACCTTCCAAAGCTCTGACGGTATCACCAAGATGCCGTACGTTGTGTTCGGACGAAAGGTGGATGATATGGTAACGTCCAACCTGCTTGTCTTTCATGATTTCTTCGACACGTATGCTAACACCCAAGTCTTTTTCAATGCCATTGCTCACAAGTGTCCTGGTGTTCGAATATTGGTGTTTAATATGCCTGGTCAAGGACATACGACTTATCCAAAAGACTCAACGGAAGCTGTCGTTCATCTGTCTAACGTCTGGATTGCGGAGAAAGTGGATGAACTATTTTCTTTCTTACTCTCGTCACGACAGTTATGCCTACAAGACGTACCAGCCAATGTCGTTGGGTTTGGTAATGGAGCAAACATCGCGACGCAGTGGCTTTTAGAATATGGTGCCAAGTATCATGATGTTATACGGTCCATGGTGGTCGTGAACGGATTTGCAAGCATAGATGACACTCTCTTGGCTTTTCTTAATGATGCAAAAGAAGCGTTCCGGACGTTCCCATCGAATCGACCCGACCTTCCAGTCTCCTTTATGGCCAAGTATGCTTTCTCCGACTCGTACATCTCTCGTGTCGGGATGAATCTAGCACTAAGTATCTACACTGCAATTCCAAACCCAATTACAAAAGACGGACGACTTCGTATATGTCGAGATACCTTGCAACATGCTGACATTCGCTCCAAACTTGATCAGATTCAAGTCCCACTTGTTCTAGTGCACTCAACGGATAATCGGATTGTCGATCCACAAAGTATGGATGTTTTTGTACAAGGTAGAGGCCATATCTATAAAGCAGAGTCTGTTGTGAGCGCTTCAAAAGTCACTTTAGAAAGTGACGTTAAGCATCATTTACTGCAAGTACTTGGAAAGCCCAAGAGTGCGTTCGTGTCGCGGTTGGAAGCTGGACATGAAGTCCGTCAGGAGATGAAAACCTACTTGTCGCAGCTTTGTGAAGTCATTATAACCAGTACGAGTCGACATCCAATACCACAAAAGGCACCGAAAACTGTACGCCGTTGTCTTAAGCTTGTAAAAAAGATGCCGCTCGTAGCGAATGATACCCAGCAAGTAACACAAGATGAACCGATAGATCCATCAGATTCTAACGCTCTTGCTGGCCATGATCTTACTACTTCTGATGGTGGTGAAGACGATATACCTGTACCCGATGCAAGTGATCCTACAGTTCTTAGCGCAGTGGAGGACATAACCACTGATAGCATGTCTGTTGACGATGCCAGCCCAGAAGATAGACAGGTCGCTTTAATTGAAGAAGACCATGAAAGCACACCCATGACAAAGCTTGAAGATTTAGAGGTACAGTCAGCACCAAAGATAGAACCACCACCGAAAGTGAAGAGAGGAAAGAGCTCTGTACAGGAAGAGAAAGATGCTAATAAAGCTCTGTCTGATGAAAGACTCGAGTTGAAATGGCCTGAGCCTTCTCAACCACTCGCCTACGATCCGATTTTAGATAGACTTCCAACTGCCTCCTCTAGCCAACCACCAGCTCGTTCTTCCTTTTCCACGAGCCAACAGAAAAGAAGCGTACAGCGCCAAGGTTCTACAGGCAAAGTTGATAAAAGCATTAATAAGATTCGTGATAAAATCGCGAAGGATAGTCGACGTCTCGAAGCTTCAGCCAAGGAAGCAGAGTTGAAGCAGCAGGCTGCTTTAGAAGAAAGGAAGGCTGCGTTGTTGAGAGAGCAAGAGGAACGTCGATTGAAATGGGAAGCAGAAGATCGAGCTCGGTTAGAAAAGATTGAAGCGGATTTGCAGGAGGAGAGGCTTCAGAAAGCATTATCACATAAAGTGGCATCTCAAGTAACGCCAGACGTTAGTGTCGACATTTCTCCATTTGTAAAACAAAAGCAGGAAGCAGAAGTAGTAATAGAATCTTATGAAAAGAAACTTCCGAGCTTATTTGACATCATCGAAGAAGAAGAACGGAATATAGCTCGAGAAGGACTTCTACATTTAAAAGAATATGAAAGTGTACAAGACGAAATGGAAATTAACTTTCATACTGGTGTCGAAGAGCATGAAAACTTTCTAAGACAAGAGTTAAACAAACGTCGAGCTCGTCACGCGACTTGCATTCAAAAACATATTCGTAGTTTCCTCGCAACGCGATATGTCCACAGTGTTCGTCGGAAATACCAACAAGAGCGAATTCGACGATTTGCTGCTGGAGAAATGAACCGAATTGCACGTGGGTATCTAGGTCGCCGACGATATGAGCGTTGCAAAGTCGAGATTTTGGAAGAGCGAAGGAGAAAAGCTGCAGCTATCATCTTACAAAAGGTGGTCCGAGGTTTCATGTGTCGTATTCGCTTCCGGTACAAACTTCGCATGAAGAAAGCTGGATTTATCCAACGCGCGTATCGTGGTTACAAAGGTCGCTGTCGTTGCATCCAGCTACGAGCTGAGAGAGAGGAACGTCGGAGACATGACATACTTTTAGCAAAATTGCAAGCAACATGGAGGATGTACGTTGCTCGGAGCGAATACTTGACATACAGGCTAGAAAACTTGGCCGCGACAGAGGTACAACGTACATTTCGTGGTTTACTAGGTCGTCGAGACTACAATCGGAAGAAGCAGTGGCATGAAGCTGAACCAGGTCCTGAACGGCTAGCTCTTGGTCTAGAAATGATCGAAGCGTCAAAACAAGCTTTTGAGCGACAGCAAGAAGAGATTAATGAGTTACATCGCGCACAAGAAATGGTCGAGTCGAAAGTAAGCGCCATCCATACTGAACTACAAGAGTCAGAAGGCGAATTGGCAGTGCTGGAGAGAGAGCTCCAGGAGATTGATCAAATGGATTCTGATCTTCGGGAACTTACGCATGAAGCTGAAATGCTCCGAAGAGGAGGCTACGAAAGCATGCTTCGAAGGAATACAGGGGAGGGTGCTAATCCGTTGGGAAGTGGAGAGCCTTTGCGATTAGAAGAGGATGTGAATAGCAATCATTTAGATGTACATGCTGTCGAGATGGCGTTACAGATCAAGCGTGCAGAGCGTGATCGGAAGAAACAAGAGCTTGAATCCGAATTTACTAGTGTCTTTGCCGAGGTTCAGCAGAAACGTCGTGAACTCGCTGGCATGGAAGAGAAACTGGCAGATATGGAAGCCACGAGAATGCGAAAAGACCGAGAGTTTGCGAGATTACAGCGCAATCTGATGGAATTGTTGGAAGAGCAAAAGATGGAGCTAGATAACCTTCGCGAGAAGGGAATTGAGTTGGAAACAGCGACTGCGACGTCTGCTGCAGCGGCAGCGGCGACGGCAATGAAAGCCAAGGAGCATGAAGAACGCTCTCATGCTATGTTCTCCAGCACAGAGGAACTGATGAAGTTCCAGTTCATGTCCATGTCCTTATCCTACTTTAGCTCATTGAATATGATCAAGAACTTGCGTGACATCAACGCAGATACCACTGCCGCAGCAATCTCCTCTACAGCTGAGACGGCTGCTGCCGCTGCTGCTGCCGCGAGTGCTGCGAACATCCCGGCCGTAAACCAACTTCCGCCAAATGCATCTGAAATCATGATAAGCAAGTCGGATCAAAAGAAGCAAGAGCTACGGCTAAAGGCAGAAGAAGAGAAGGAAGCACTTCAGCAAAGTCCAGCCCAACCGCTTCCTGACGCTGTACGAGATTGGAGTCTAGATGACGTCGGTCGATGGCTCGATTCACTCTCGCTAAGTCAGTATAAGCCATCCTTTCGAGAAGCAGCGGTGGATGGTGAATTTCTACTGGAGCTACGTGCAGAAGACCTTGCTGATGTACTTGGCATCAGCCACAAGCTCCATGTACGCAAGGTTCTGCTTGCTCGAAATAAGCTGCTTCCATTGAGTGAGCAGGAGAAGTTACAACTGGATGCCGTTCAGCATGAACAAGCAGCGACTGCAATTCGAATTCAGAGCGAAGGCCTCGACCCCGAGACTGTCTTCTCCCAAGCACGAAATGGTAGACTAAAGCGTTTAACCGAAAGCATTGAAGCAGGCTTTGACGTCAACACGGAAGACGATAAAGGAAACACGCTACTGCTTATCGCCTGCCAGAACGTGAACATGAAGATAGTCGAGTTCCTCGTCATGAAGCGGGCGAATATTAATCATAAGAATGCACAAGGCAACACTCCGCTACACTTTGCTATGGAATACGACAGCGACGGAGCGTTAGGAGAGTACCTCATCGCTCGAGGCGCAGACGACACGATTGAAAACATCTACGGGCTGACACCGTACGACGGTTTGAATCCACCTTGACGTAAATAATATTAAAGTGCTCAAAGACAATTGTATTCCTTTCTTGTAAACCATACAACCTACTCGGAGATGGACTCTCCACTCTCCTCCGCAAGCGCTCGCTCCCTAGCTGCGATTAAACGGTTGCACGCATTCACATATGCCGTGGCAGAGGCGACCAAGATATCTACGTTCGCGCCATGGCCGACATACTGACGATGGCGAGTGACACCAGTCTGTGGGTTCACGAGCTCACCAGACGTCGGTGTCTGCTCATCTTCCTCCACCTCTTCCTGTACTCGGACGGTCACTTCACCAAGGGCGTAGGCGCCGCCGGTGATACTGTTCACAGAGAACTCGTTCAACTGAATCTTCTGCGTGTTCGTGGCCTTGCAAATGGCCTGATAGACAGCTTCAATGGGCCCCGTGCCCATTGCCGCTTCACTCACTTCCTCACCGTCCTTGTAGACAAGCGTGACGGTAGCCGTCGGCTTAACTCGGTTACCAGCCGTCACGTGAACCGACTGGAGCGTCCAGAAGGCCTCTGGCTTGTATAGATCGTCCGAGACAATAGCTTCAATGTCAGCATCCGTCACGGTCTTCTTCTCGTCCGCAAGCACCTTGAACTTGTCCACATAGTACTCCAGCTGATCTTCTGTCAAGTCCGAGTAGCCGAGCTGTTGCAGACGCTTCTTGTAGGCGTGTCGACCAGAGTGCTTGCCTAGCACCATCTTGTTCTCCGTCAAACCGACGGACTCGGGCAGCATAATCTCGTACGTCGCCTGGTGCTTGAGCACACCGTCTTGGTGGATACCAGACTCGTGTGCGAAGGCGTTGCCACCGACAATGGCCTTGTTCGGCTGCACAGACATACCAGTATAGTGGCTTACCATGCGGCTGACTCGAGTAATGTGCGTCGCATCAGCGTACGTGAAGACAGGGTAGTGCTGCGGTCGAGTCTGGAGCGTCATGACGACTTCTTCCAGCGCCGTGTTACCAGCACGTTCTCCAATGCCGTTCATACAGACCTCGGCCTGTCGTGCACCGTTAGAGACACCAGCGAGGGTGTTGGCAGCAGCCAAACCAAGATCGTTGTGGCAGTGCGTCGAGAAGATTGCTTTCTCCGCGCCAGGCGTGTTCTCAACGAGGTAACGAATGAGCGATCCGTACTCGTCTGGCACAGTGTAGCCGACCGTGTCAGGAATGTTGAGCGTCGTGGCACCAGCCTTGATGACTTCGCCTAGGATTTCGCACAGAAAGTCCGGATCGGAACGACCGGCGTCCTCTGGCGAGAACTCAATGTCAGTACAGAGGCTAGAAGCGAATTTGACGGCGTTGACAGCACGCTCGATCGCTTGATCACGAGAAATGTTGAGCTTGTATTTGAGATGGATATCCGACGTCGCGAGGAACGTGTGGATACGGTGCTTGGGCGCGTGCTTGACAGCGTCGTAGCATCGCTGGATATCCTTTTCCATGGCACGCGCGAGACCGGCGATGGTCATCGGTTCGCCGGATCGGCGGTTGCCAACGAGCGGCCCGACTTCCTTGGCAATGGCCGAGACGGCGTCAAAGTCGCCAGGCGAAGAGATGGGGAAGCCAGCTTCGCACACGTCGACGCCAAGGGAGCTCAGTCCGCGTGCAATGTCGAGCTTCTCACGGAAGTTGAGAGTAGCTCCGGGCGACTGCTCGCCATCCCGCAGCGTCGTGTCAAACAGGATGAGCTGGTCTTTGCCCTCTGGTGGGGTGAAGGTGGAGGCCGAGAACGGCCGAGCACGAACTTGCTTCGCGCGGCGAGCTACACGGGAGACGGAGTGGAGCATGAGTGCTTGGTCCTCAGCGTGCTTTTTCTACTATAAGGTCTCTCGCTCCGCACCGGCACGTTTGGCCAAACAAGCGCAACAGGTGGTAGACGAGGGCATTTGCGATCGGAATTCTTGTGGCGAAGAGGATGCACAGG
Source organism: Salisapilia sapeloensis (assembly GCA_023334545.1). Taxonomy (NCBI): domain Eukaryota; phylum Oomycota; class Peronosporomycetes; order Peronosporales; family Salisapiliaceae; genus Salisapilia; species Salisapilia sapeloensis. The sequence goes on along the minus strand of JAADVB010000105.1, from coordinate 18,522 downwards.
GAGCTTTTCATGGAGAATACAGACATGCCAAGGGGGAAGAAGGTAGGCAGGTGGGAAGCAAGATACCGCGACGAGAGGAGGAAGATTCTGGTGGTAATTCTTACCACTAGTTAAATTTCGATGCTAATTTACAAGACGTAAAGTTTATACAAGAAGAGCAGGGAGAAAACTACTACGAATTTGGAGGAGTGAACAAGGTCCTTTGCAAGGTCTAAAAGGGTTCAAGCAAGGTAGAAGTAGCCGCGGGGGACACTACCACCAGAACTGCAGTTTCCTTTCAAGATACACTCGAAAATTTGCTAATCTGCACCGAATCCAACTTCAATGACCGTACACATGGGTGACACATAAGCTAACCTAGTCAGCGCGACATCGAACACGATGGCATCCAGCGCGATTCCTATTAAACGTCCAGACCAGAGCTTAGGACTCCATCAAGCTACAGAATCGTCTTTTGCTATGAAGCAACCACTGCACTGTCATGCGAATTCGGCATCTCCACAAAGTTCGAGCAACGCATGGAGGTTACCATCGAGCCAAGCATCATCGTTTAACACGTCTATGAGCTCTCCATCGAGATCAAAGGTTCAATCCAAGGTAGCTGCTTTCGTGCAACGATTTGAGCAATCTAGTGTCAAGACAAATGCGTCGAGCCCGCCGCGAAACGTACAGCACATGCCAAGTCCGAACAACAGTCCACCGTTCGAGCGCAGAGAGGATCAGACTACACCTCTCGTTAGCATCACGCCGACTTCATTGACTCTACCTAAACCTTGCTCCATCAAGAACATTAAACCACCTCCATCTACTCTACAGGAGCCTCCGCCCATCGCTCCACCAGAGACAGACTTCCATCCAAGCGTCTTGTTGCAACCAAGCAGCCATATACCGGATCTGCCCGAATCGATCGGTCGTATCTACGGCGAAGCAGCTGCAAAATTGGAAAAAGATATCATGAAAACCATGAAGCGTTTCTTTCAAAAGGACAGAACGATGCTTAAGGAGTTTAAGACAAATGCTCGACTCTTTGGCAGCGATTCGATCGAAGCAGAAGCATACATCGAGTCACTCTGTCATCAGCTTGGTGGTATCCGGATGCTCCAGCTAATCCCGTGTCTCGTGTGTGTCCAGCCGGACGAATTAAAACGTGGCAAGCTACTATTGGCGGCTAAAACCTACCGTTTACATCATCTCGAGAATCTTGAGCAGCAGCATCGGCGCAAGTCGGATCCGAACGTCGATTTATATGCGTCGACCACATCATCCGTCAGTACTGCCAGCATGAGCTCCGACTCGACCTACAATCCGAATGACGATATGCAATTGTCCGACTTTTATGGCAGTCCACCGAAGCAGACGACTGCACGTAAACAAATGATGGATGAGGATGGTATCAACGCTGCCAATTTGTTCGGAGAATCCATGACCTCCTCGACCGCCGGATCTCCATCAAAACTACAGACACCTCCAGTTTCTCCAGCACCTTCATCGCAACTTTTATTCGGGAATGAATCCGACTTTGAAAGTGACTCGGAATAACTACTCAAGTACATAATTTGCTGTTCAAATCATTCTTCTGCTTTAAATTGAAATCCTCTTATGGTGCGTACTCGTTCACGAGATCTGACGCCGCAAAGTATCCTTCGTTCAATTCATCCAACGTCGCGACCATCTTTGGCGTCAAATCTGCGACGAAGCGAGCGCCTTCCAAGTTCTCTGCCAAACGCTGCGGATTGGACGACTTGGGGAGAGGAATGACTCCTTTTGCTAGACACCAGGCAATCAGTGTCTGTGCTGGCGTTGCCTTGATCTGAACAGCCACTTGGTTCAGAATCTCGTCCTTGAGCTTTTGCGTACGAGCCAGAGGACAGAAAGCTTCTACGAAAATACCGTGCTCTTGGCAATAGTTGACAATGTCATCTCGACGGAGCCATGGGTGGTACTCGATCTGATTCACTGCCGGCTTAACCTGCCACGTCTCGGACAGCTTTTTCAAATGATCCACACCAAAGTTGGATACGCCAATGTCCTTTACAATACCTTCTTTCTGGAGATCTTCCAAAGCTCTCCACGTCTCACCACGCTTGGAACTTTCGCCGGGAGTATGCATCAAGTAGAGGTCAATGTATTCCAGACCAAGCGCCTCATTGCTCTCACGCACAGCCGCCATCGTAGATTCATATCCATAGTTCTTGCCAGGCACCTTGCTCGTGATGAAAATTTCACTTCTCGCGACACCAGCGTCGCGCACAGCTCGACCAACAGCTTCCTCCGTCTCATACAGCTTGGCAGTGTCTACAGTCATCACATCACATCAACGACATGGATACCATTAAGCCAAACGTAAGATCTACCCAAGTGTCGATATCCGAGACGAAGAGCTTCTCGGACAGCATCATATCCGTCATCCTCCTCGCCAATCTTATAGGTGCCCATGCCCACCGCAGGCATTAATGCACCACTCGGCAATTGTTTCATCGGTACAGTACTCATCTCTCAATCGGCTTCCGTTCTTCTGACACAATTCAAAAATGAACGTTCGTTCTTTCATGCTTCAGCTTTATCTGATCACAAACGAACAATCGTAATATTTCAATCCATAACTTCAACTCCACTTCAAAAATCATAACAAAGAAAAGAATTTGGATAAAAACCAAAACATCTACTTTATTTCGTTCCTAGGCAAAGCAGCTTACTCGTCGTCATCCAAGTCCGAGTCGCTGTAGTATTCACCACGCTTCTCGGCCTCCTTACGGGCCTTCTCCTTGGCCTTGCGCTCCTTACGAGTAAGCTTACGCTTGATCTTCTTCTTCTCGACGTTACCGAAGGCATCGACGACTTCCTCCTCGTCCTTCTGCTCAATCTTGGTCTTGTCTTCAGGGACCTGGCCGTCAATGGCAAGGTGACCATTGTCAACGTTCCATCGCTCGTGAGTCAAAGCGTCGGCGAATTCGTTGTGATGCGTAATAATGACCACACCACCGTTGAACTCCTGGATGGCAGTGGCAAGAGCACCAAGCGAGTCACGGTCGAGGTAGTTCGTCGGCTCATCGAGCACAAGAATGTGCGGGTTCAGCCACATAGCAGCACCGAGCACGACCTTGACCTTCTGACCACCAGAAAGACCACGCATACGCGAGTGCGTCGCGAACTCAGCGCCAAGACCGAAGTCGTCCATGTGCTTCTGGACAGCGAGGGCCGTCACCGGACGAGCCTGCATGTTGGCACGGGCAGCTTCACGATCGTCGGCAATCTGGATGACCTTGTCCCATCCCCACTTCTCCATCTTCTCACGCGGGACCCAGGCGTTGTTCTCCTGCGGCTCGTTCAACCACTTGATCTCATACTCGAAACTCTTCTTGTGCTTACGACGAGACACAATCTCTTCGAGCGTGTGCTTCTCACCTTCCCAGTTGACAGGCTTGTTGATACGCGCCTGCTCTTCCGGAGTAATCTTACGAGACTCCTTGGCCATGAGCTCCTTGTCCTCACCGGACTGGAAACGCCACTGGATGTACTGGTTGGCCGTAATGTCCAAGTGCTCTTCGATATGATGGAAAGCGTGCTGGGCCACGTAGGCGAAACGGAGCGACGGGTGCTTCCACACCGTACCGGTCTGCGGCTCAACTTCACCCGTAAGCATCTTAATAAGAGTGGACTTACCGGCACCGTTCGGGCCGAGAACAGCGATACGACTAGACAGAGCGCACGTGACGGAGATGTTGTTGATCTGCGGCTTGGAACTGCCCGGGTACGTGTACGAACAGTTCGTCAGACGAAGAATCGGCTTACCACGGTTCTTAATGTCAGCAAGGAAACCAGGTTCCGGGAACGTGAACTTAAAGGCAGCAGCCTCAAGCTCGTAGTAGGCCTTAGCCTCCGGCTTCTGCTCCACGAACTTGGAGAGGTTGCCCTTGTAGATCTTGAGCTTACGGGCTTCGTAGTGGATAATGTTCGTGCACACGTTGTCCAAGAAGCCGGAGTCGTGGGAAACCATCAAAGCAGTGACACCACGCTCCTCACACTGGTTCAAGTAGTCCTCAAGCCACTTGACGTTCTTGACATCCAAGTGGTTCGTCGGCTCATCGAGCAACAAGATGTCGGCGTGCATAAGCATAGCACGAGCAAGTTCGAGCTTCATCTTCCAACCACCAGAGAGCGAACCAACGGCCTTGGCACGGAGCTCGTCCGTGAAGCCGACGTCGATCAAGGTCGTCTCAATCTCTTCACGCGGACGGTCGCTGAGGGATTCATCGTGGAGGATGAAGTCAACGACAGAAAGCTCAGCCTCCGAAGCCTGGAGGTTGTGCTCGACGAAGACCGTCTTGAGCTCGTCCTGCGTCGGGAAACCCTCAAGCTGGCCGTTGGCGATGGCGCGCATAAGAGTCGTCTTACCACAACCGTTGGGACCGCACAGACCGTAACGGTGTCCACGCTTGAGGCGAAGACGGGCGTTGTTCAACAGAATCATACCACCGTAAGCAAGGGAGAATTCACAGTTGCAAAGATCTTCCTTCTCCGGGTCGACATCGACGTCTTCGATGATAACCGTCTTGTTTTCCTTGAAGCATCGGTCACGGATCTTGTCAGCGATCGGCTTGACCTGGTCACGCGGCATGAAGCGCTCAAAGTACTTGCCAATCTGGCCCTCGAACGTCGCCTTGTTGAAGTTACGGGCGACGGAGAGGAAGAAGCAGACGCCAGAAACGAAGTCAAGCGTAAACTGGTCAATGTCTGCCTTCTTAGAGGCCTCGTTGTCGGCGACTTCAGAGTCGACAATCTTCTTAATGTTCTCGTAGTCGATCTTGGTGTCCTCTTCACTGATCTCAACGTTGCCAGCAGCCTCGTACAGAGTCTTGTGGGCCTTCTCAGCAACCTGACGGCACTCCGGGTCAGCGACCGTCTCAATACACTTGTTAAGACCAGGCAAAAGCTTGGGCATGAAGAGCTGCGCATCGGCAGGGTCCTCCGTCAACTTACACATGTTGTCAATAATAACGGCGGCCTGACGCTTGACGGCCGTCTTGCCTTCCTTCAAAGCACGCTGGAGGAGCGGCTCCATGATAGCAAGAGCAGGAGCTTCAACGGCGCTCACGAACGTGGTCGAGGCAAGCTTGTGCGTACATTCCGGGACCTCCGACGGGTTGGCGAGACAGCTGACAAGGGCTGGGATGAAAGGCTCAATGTCGGCGTTTTCAGCAACGTGGCAGACCTTGGACATGGTCTCCGTGGCGGCCTTCTTGACCTCCTTACGGGTGTCGTGCATCAGTTCCTTGACCTGCGGGATGATGTCCGGGAGGCAGCGACCGATCTGGAAAGCGGCGATCTTGGCGAGCTCGGCGATAAGTTCAAGCGACACCTTCTTCGTCTGCCACTTACGCTGACGCTCAAGACCGCTGAAGAGGATCGGGAGCATACGGATGACGTAGTTGTTGTTAATGGAAGAGAGGATCGTCAAAGCAGCTTCTTCAGAAGCGGCACGGACAGACGTCTTCTTGTCCGAGAAGCTGTCCAAGAGGTCCTCAAGAAGAGGAGCGATGTACTGCTCGAGACGCTCAGCGTACTTTTGCATGAGGTCATCGATGACGTAGCAAGCGACGACACGCGGTTCCGGCTCCTTGCTCAGGAGGGCCTCGTGGATCTTGGTCGAGACGACCGTGAGGTCGATCTCCTTGTCCGAGTTGACGAGCTCCGAGACCTTTTCGGCCGCGACCTTCTGCTCGTCACCAGCCGGGGTCTGGAGAGCCTGGTTAAACGCTTCCGTGAAGTGCTTGCTCTTATCAATAGCCAACTGGCTCAATTGCTCGCTGGGGGTGTACGGTGCCATCGTAGACAAAGGTAGTTCTCAGGTTGTTGTCTCTTGGGTAGAGTGGAGCTTGAGAGGCCAGCGGCGGATTGAAAAATGAACCTCGGGGGAATCGTGAAGAGCTGCTGTGAGCCAGTGAGCGACGGGCGCTTCTCGTCCAACGATCATGTCTCTTCGAGATTTAGACGGAAGCAGTTGTTCGGTTGTACTTGACTTGATGTTTGTATTCATTCTGAGACTGGATTTCCCTCGCGTCTGATCCGGCAAGACGCCTTTCGCCTCTACTGGCTCATGCGATGTCCTAAGAAAAGCTCGAAAAAGAACCTCGTACGACAGTCGACATGTCGCGACCATTCCCCCTTGAATCGACGTGGAAACTTTTTTAGTCCATACACATCAACTATATCAAGATATATACATGTGCTAGTTAAACGAGAGTCATGGGCATGGCAAGAGTACCCATTAGTCAAGTCGAAACACGTGATACGGAAATTGTGTCCCCAGTTGGTTCGGACGGACTAATACGTCCTCGAGTCCTGAAACAGTCTTATCTATTCCGGTGTCCCAGGCGGTTGGACTAGCCTACAAACCCACGACCAGTTCAACTGAAAAGCTTCATTTCGGAATTCACTTGGCCCACGGCGCCTTCGTCTGCACCTCGACGTCATTCGGTGGTTCGCGCCCAGAGGCAGTCCCGTGCGTAGTCGCGACAGACACGTCATCCGGCGCGTGACTCGGCGTCCATGTGCACGGGAATAACGTTCCAAACGTCAAGTGCTGGATGACAGGAAATTTCTTCAGCACTTCGCCTTCATAGAGCTTGAGCATCCCGCCGTTGATCTTCTCCCAAGACGGCAGGCCGCTGATATCGTTCAGCATCGGTGACGTCTCGGCAAACGGTGAGCCCGACTTGACTTCCTTGATGAACTGAACTGCATCCAGGTAGAGGTACTTGTCTCTGCCTTCCTTTAGCACCGCGTCGTCATGCACCGAATCCGGGACGATCGTCGAATGGCCTAGAAGTACTTTTTACTCCACTCTCCCTACCACCTTTGTAAGCATGACAACGTACCGATGAGTTGGGACGAGCCAAAGTAGAAGGGAAGACAATGGTAGTCGTCGAGTCCCCAGACACCGTGTGATCCGGCTGGCTCGAGCATATACAGCTTTTGCAGTCGACGCATGAGTGCCAGATACGCCGTGAAGATCTGCAGCACCATGGCCGTAAAGTCTGTTTGCTTTAAGAATCCTAATTTATGCAGACAACCTATGTATGCTACTAAGACACCGTCTTAACTATCAAGTACATGGTACGTACACATCCAAATGATGAAACTGGTCTCGTGTCCCGTGCCATAGTCAATTCGAGTCCGATTGCCGAAGGAATCGAGCAAGTACGAATTGAGCTCGACGATGGCGTCGTGAAGGTCTGGAGGCAGCATCGCCTTGTGCAGGTCCGTCGAACGCTATGTCTTTGTCAGTACATGCGTGCTTGGTGTGAGTAGATATGACCCTACCTCAACGACACGGTCGCAGAATGTCCGAAAGGCTTTATTACCGAAGCGCATGGGTTGCTGGATAGGAGGAATCTCATCGATCCAACTATTGATTTCGTTTAAAAGCTCGACAGCTTTCTGGACATTCTATGGTACAGGGCTTATCAGGTAGCTATTCGACTAAGTGGATATGGACGCATGTACAGGCGAGATGGTGTACTCGGCTGACACCGGAGTGCTTTTCACGCTTTGATTGAGCGCTTTCACAAACACCATGATCATGTCATGTGTCTATGCCAGTCATATGAGCTCTTCTGTGTCGTAAGGGTATACATGACTGAGTTGAGTACGGTAGATTCGAGGAAGCTATGGAGATCTGCCTCGGAGAAGATGGCACGCGCAGGCTTTTCATAGCTTGTCATCGTACGCTTTAGCTTCTTGTCCGCCTCCTTCGTTGGATTGGTTGATAGCGAGATATTTTATGGATGCAGGGCGTATATTGGGACAATAAATTCACTTTATTAAAGTATACTGGCTCAAGCTACAAAGAAGAATGATATGACAAAATGTGATACGCACCTTATCCTGTAGAGAGGTATAGTTTGTTTAAGATAGAACGCATCTTTTTTATCAGATGCGTCCTGAAATATGGACGATATAAAATGGTACCGTCTCATATAGAGCTTTCTCATCTACTACTGCTAGAGATACATCTACCTGGAGATGTCGGGGTTTCCATAAATAGCTCTTGTTTGTCATGGTCAGTTATATCCTGTCCACTGTTCGCATTTGGTGTCTTGCAAGTACTGATTAGCAACTTCCAACTTCACTTGTCTGACGTCATTCTTGCGATACGAGCTACGAGCTTTGCATCCTTGGCGCACCACGTCGTCATCGAAACGAGTCAAATGATCTCATATCATGTCGCGTTTCCAGATAGCCGTTCAATGCACGATGCTTTTACGCCGTAAAGATTCGGAGGTCTCGCTGGATTCAATGTTTGGGGTACTGACTGTCGCATACTGATGCTGCGTTTCCAGAGTCGTCGTGACTGCTCATCACTTGACAATCGAAGAGGTATTCGGGTAAAATCCATCAACCTTGTTTAAATCAGCTTTCTCTCTGGTAAAGTACCCAAGCGTCAAATTTTATCTAATGACGAATCTCTCATTTTATATGATCCAGTACATCAAGTGTAGCTGCGAATGGGATGTACGAGGAAGAAAATTTAATTCATATTCGGAGATGGTGGTACTGGGTCAAGATCCTAGGTCCAATACGATATAAAAAATTCTGTTTAGTGCATAAAGGAATTGATTGCAAGCTTTCTGGTGATGTATTTATGTAGTAGCTGCATGTCGCTGTCAATGCCAAAAATAGACTTGAGAGTTGGGGTTGCAAGAATGAAAGCAAAAACTCTTTCGCATCTTATTCTCACGCGACGGTACATGATCTTATCGGATCTGAAGAGCTTCAATGAGAGTAGTTCGGTATCTGGTCTAAATGTAGGTCCCTGTCAGAGCTACTATATTCATGAGTAGAACGATTTCATACATCGTACTCGACAAGAATGTCCTCCTATCAATTCAAGGCACAAACAAAGTAGCACTTTCCAATCACAAACCAAATTTCCTATATTCGTCTCGTCTCGATCCATCCATATCTTCCTTAGTTCGAGACTTGAATGGCATCAAAGACATAGGCCGGTACAAGACTATCCAGGTAACTCCGTTGGATCTTGGCACAACGAGCAAATTCGAGCATGAAGATCAATGTGTTCACGACATCCACCGGTATCTCCGTCGCACTCCCACCCTTCTTATCTGCCGCCATGACATCATCAATCTTCGTACGCACGTACTGCCCCAAGAAAGATAAGAACCGTTCTGTATACGACGGATGGAACTGCTTAAACACCGTGAGCACACCCAATAGCAGCGGTTGTCCATCAATCGGATTCTTCCCCACGCGAGCCAACGCGCCAAAATTCTTATCGTACTGCAGCTTGGGCATGTACGCAACAACGAAGAGCATGAAGAGCGCTGCTAAGCCTTCCAGTGGTGCGTCCAACGTCAAGTAAATCTTCTGGAAAGGATCATTCGCACCAGTGTTTTCCAAATACTTGTTCAGTTCGATCAAGATCGGATTGTTGTCCGATCCAGGATACGGTTTCTTCTTCGGATCTCGATAGTGTGCTCGAATGTCATTCAACAAAGAATCATTAAGCGTATCCAACGTCCCAGCGAGTAAATCTGCATCCAGACGAGACGAGAACGACAGTTCGCTCGAGATCTGACGACGAATGAGTGCTGCTTGTCCAATGATCAGCACAGCTTTCAGTAGTTTGCTTAGGAGCTTTTCCACTTTCTTCATCGCCACGTCGTATAGTTTGGTCGAGTGCTCTGGTAGCTTCCATTCCGGCACGAGCCTCCTCTTCACATCGTTTAGTAGCTCACCATAGTTGGGCGTCACGGTCGTGGACCAGAACTTAACCAAGTTGTTCAAAGTGTGGACAATCCGGAACGATAGCATCCGGTCTAGACCAGCAAGCCCCAATAACCCGACGCTCTTATGTAAGACCGAGAAGGCAGATACACCGCACACTTCCTGCCCGTCCTCTGCGAACCATCCAATGCACTGTGGCGAATACACCGTCTTATGCGGATCAGTCATACCGAACAAGGCGTGCATGAGTCGACCCATGAAGTTGGCGTTCGTGTCTCCTTCTGGCGTTTGGAAACGTGGGATCGGGATCGCACGGTTTTGATACTGTGATGCTCGATCATAGACTTTCTTCTTTAGGTACCGATTGCACTCTTGCTCGACGTTATAGTTGATGATACGAGACAGTTCTTCATGCCACATGCGCAGGCCGTAGATACCAATGTAGTCTTGAATGTACTCAAACGAAAGACGGTAGGCATCGAGACTAGCTGCTAGTTTCTGGAATACCTCGCGACATTCCTCCGGATCATTCGTTTCGAATTGTAAAATGTTATGGAAAGCACGAGATACACGATAGACAAGTTCTTTACGAAGCCCATCTTCCAAGACCTGTCGCGGGTCCACTTCGATCACACCTAGCAGTGTCCTCTTCATCGCCAAGATACCTTCCGTGTACTTGGACACTTCGTTCGTTGCACGAGCGAGTCGATAGCGATCGTTAAGCTGAGCATGCTGCTTGAGTTCTGTGTTTTCAAACTTCACCGGTAGTTCCTTCATCTGATTCGTCTGCAGCTTGACGATACCTGCCAAGATCCGGAAGACACTCTGCGGAATGACTTCCATGACTCGGCGTACGTAATCGACGAGTTCACCAGAGTAGAATTCAGCAACGGAGATGACGTCTTCGGAACCACATTGATGGATACGAGTAAGTGGTACGTCGAGAATCGAAGCTAGTTTTAAAAAGACAGCACGTAAGAGAAGGACAGAGGACGGATCGACTTTCACACGTTCATGCAAGAGCTTCATAAAGTCATTGATGATCTCCCATGCGTAGGATAAGTCTGAGACGTTTTCAATGATACCCATGACTTCATCTCGAACACGTGCCGTGCGCACCATCTCCGTTAGCAAGTCTCTCGAGTCTGCTAAGTACGCTTTCACCTGCAAATTCGTATCGATCTGATCAAACTGTTCGACGTGTCCAAGAGCTTCAATTAGTCGCTTGATACGTCGTCCAGCCTTGATGTGATCGACATAATCCAAGCTCTCGACTTTCTCCGACAAGTCTTTAAACCATTTCATCAAATCTTCATTCCTTTCGACACGTGTCAGAGGTTTCTCGCCTGTAAAGTACTCGCTTAATTCGACCATTCGATCCGATGTTTCTTTCATACAACGCTGCCATCGCTCTTCCTTGGTGTCCAATAGCGACTGGAACATTTGCTTTAGTCGCCACTCGAGCTGCGAGACGTTCAGTAGCAACGTCACGACTGCTTCGAGGTCCATCCCTTTTTCAAAGATAGCTCGTTGCTCCGTCGAGTCGTTCATCATCGGAATCACTTTTTGAATCCGACTGTGCATCATCGCCCAACGCACTGTGACATTGGCTGTTCGAATGGCATTTAAAAGCGGCTCTAGATGCTCTAGAACGTACTGATCCGTAATGACACCTTCCGTCAAGTAGTAATTGATCTCGTCAATCGACTTTTTCGTCTGCCGAGCTTTCTTTTTCGTCACATGCGCAATATTGCTTGCCTCTAACGTATTCGCTAATGCGATCCTAGCAGCAGGGTATGCAGCCCATTCAATCGATAAATCAGCGACAGCACCCATGTAGATTGCCAGGATGAAATTGTCATTAAAGTGCCGATCGACAATTTCACGCATGGCTGCTTTTTCATGGATCAAAATGTCTGGAGCAAAGTACAGGATGACGAAGAGCATGCTGGCTTGACCTGCTAGACGAGTGCTCCGGTGATCGCGATGTGGGAACGATGGCTCTTGCAAGTACACATCGTCCGACTGGAGTTTACCAATGACCATGCTAACCACTTCTTCTGGTGGAGCAAAACGCTTAAAGTATCTTTCGGGGTATTGTGCTGGCTTTGGACGACCTGGTAGGTAGCCTGTGACGCGGCATAGTTTGCATACTTCGTCAATGTTTTCTAAAGCAGCTTCGCCTTTACTTCGATAATGAGCGATGACCATTTTCTCACGTGTTGGGCCGGGAATCTTCCGGTCTAGAAGTAACAGCATGACCCCGTACAGGTACAAGGCTTCACACATCAATTGAGCTCCGTCCGTGTCGAGAAGGATATTCGCGAGCGTATGTTGGATAAAAAATCCTTTCTCAAGATCATCTAGAAACTTGAGGTAGTCGCTAATGTACTAGATACGACGTTAGTAGGTATCAAAAGGCCTGAGAAAGAGATGATGTAGAATCTGTACTTTGTAAATGCCGTCAAAGAGCTGGTAGAAGCGTTCGACAATATCCTCATGGTTACGCATGAACTCATCGTCGATATCCAAGAGTTCCTATTACATTCCTATAAGATAAGAATGCTCCGATTCGAATGAAATCCAACGTACAGTGTTGTTGTCAACCATATTCTCAAAGTCCTCGGGGCTTTTTAAGTACGCAAAGTCGAACAGGATATTCAAATACTTAAGCTGTTCCGGATCCTCCACTTGAGACTTGCTTAAGAAGATCCTGCCTCACATATAAACGTCATACAGCATCCTCTAGACACGAGAGAACATTCTCGTCTCACCCTGGAATATTATTCGACAATCGCTGCAGCTCCGCGACGATAGCACTGCCTCGACTCACAAGTCGCAGCAATGTCTGTCCACAGTCATTTTCTTCCGCTAGAAACTCCATCTCCGTACGCACTTCCGACTAGAGATCACACAATGCCTACTCTCGTCCGTTTGTACTGTCAACCACTTCAAAGTACTAGGTATACTTTACGCAAGTACACTCTCTTTCGTGTTCTTTCGTTCACTTAAATACGCATCAGGCGACGAGTACTTCTACCTCATCGAAACGAACAACTAGCTAGCTACAATCCCATGCTTCCGTCGTGGCGAGACGCATACTAAGCTGCTTAATCTGCTTCAGACGGTCTTCGTAATTCGGTGAGAAACCCATCAAGTCTTGATGATACGCTTGACACGCCAAGTTCGCATTTAGGCAAGTCAGTCGGACGCTTTCAGCGACACAAGCAGACGCAACGATCTGCGTTCCATGCAGTGGTCCGAAGGGAGTGATCCCATCTTTTGCATGCACTTGAACGCGATAATCGTCGTCGTTCAGCGGCTGGACGATGATGTGGACATCATTAAAGTGTCCAGATAACGTCTCCAACGCGTACTCTTCGTCGCACTCTTTAAAGACAACGTGGACCATATCGTTGCCAATGTGCCGCTTCTTTTTCAAAAATGACGACATCATACTCCCGTCTTCGCCTTCTTTCGGAACCATGAGCGTCGCGACGTGAAACATCATCTGGAGACACTCGTTCTTATACAACAAGCCGAACTGACCATCGCTGTCTTCGACCGTATCCAGTCCGCCCGTATAGTCCTGCGTGTCTCGAAGCCTCGTGAATGTCCCAAGGCCTCGTAAGAATGATAGGTACTTCATCGACCCACCAAACGTACTCAACAACGCTCGTTCGCTCTTATAATTGCCATCGCGCATGTACAGCACACCAATCTTATGCGTCTCGTACGCTGGTGTACGATCGAGGACCTTGAGCGCTAATTCTAGTGGTTCTCCACTACTCAGCAATTGTGGGCGACTATCAGATGAATAATCCAAGAGCTGCATCATGACGTAGCTCGGATCAAACCACTCTTTTTCTACTTCCACTGCTGTGCCTTCCTTGGACACAGAAGCGTCTTCTTTAGTTGGAAACAATGTTTCCAATGCAGTCGCATCTAAGCTTAATGCACTCACATGTCGTTCTAAATCTTTCGACATGGACAGATCTAATGGCGACGTATTATCCATCCGCCTTGAACTATGTGCTTTAATCACTCGTGCTCCGTCCTTCTTGTCTTCCTCATCTGGACTTGGTTGGAAGAAGTAGCAAGGAGAACCTCCGTGTCCATCGTAAGCAGGGAGAGGCGGTAAAGCTGCAGGGGGAGGAGACTTCCATGCCTTAGGCTTGGACGACTGCCGTCCACTTCCAGACCCACGACTGCTGGATGCAACGATAGAGCTATCCGAGCGGATGACTGGACTGCCTTCCACCACTTTATTCAAGACAGTCCCGTCTTTCGATCGATCAGAGCTAGTAGAGGACGCTCTCGTACGAGCACGAGGTGTTGGAGTATCCAGCATATCCGTCGTGCTGTCTGTGCACTTGCTCGTGACAGACGCATCGACCTGGAACTCGGATACCTTTGTCCGGACGAACTCATCCACCCAACGTTTCGCAGATGAGCTTGGCTGCGTACGACCTGCATAGCCCACTTGAGCAGCTGGGTCTAAACAGTAATTCGACGACACTTCCATCTCCCATGAACTAGTGCAGGAAGGACGCCGCACCGTCACACGCGCACGTCTACGGTCCAGCATGTCGATCGTCATCACTGCACTATTATGGACATACGATGCTGACGATCGAATCGTCTCTTTCTCTCTCGAATGCTGCAGACGCAATGCAGTCGGGTACATATTCGACTGAGAGTATGCAAAGCACATGAGAAAATCAATCGCTGCCTGTGTGATCAATGAATTCGAGTGTTCACGCAACGTCGGCAGAGCTTCGGATGCCAGGACCGGACGATCGACAAACGGAGCTTTCGTAATGATCTGACCAATTACTCGAAAACCAAGGCTCGTCAGGTCTTTCGACTGTTCCTTCTGAATACCGACCAAGGCAACATGTAGAATCAACTTGCAACGATCAAGCGATAGGTATCCTACACTAGCAACGACGTTTGCAACCAACTCCAAAGCTACTCGATAAGCATCTGCTCGGAACGCTCCATCTTTCAATCGAAAGCATCCTGTGACGCTACTAATCAACGCATCCATAGCTGCCATCACGACATCAGAAATGCGTAATGACAGTAGAGTCAACGAGTTACATGCCGATCGAAGGACTTGTACCTCAGCCTCGTACAACGTACGTAGCACTTGACGTAGCTGGTCTTTATTGTTCGCCGTAGATACTTTTGATGTCGATAGAGAAGATGCATTCACGTCTCTAGATCTCTTCTGTGACGAGTTCGATTGAAAGTGAGAAAATACACGGGAAGCAAAGAGTGCAGGGGACGACCGACGCGAGTTCTGCGTTGTCGAGCCATAGGATGGTAGGGACGATTGAAAAGAAGAAGAGAGTGGTGCAGGCAATGTCTTCGATGCTGGATCCTCATCCTCATGCATCGCTTCTTCCGAACGTGATTTCTGCATACCATTCGATCGTTCAGTTGCTGTCGCGAGGTCATGGTCGGAAACAAGTAAGGGAGTTCCCATGACGCCAAGGAGGCAATGCACAAGATGCTCCCTGGCGTTCTTGTTCAATGCCTCTGTGTAGCTAACTAAGAGACCAAGTACATTCATCGCCATGTGCATGAACTTGGCTTTACAACTCCTTGCGACAGTTTCACGCACGTCAAACTTTGGTGCCTCACCTTCTCGTGGTTCATCCGGCGTCGCATCGATTAGTTCTAATAATGCCGTTGGGTCTGTATAACTACGTGCTCTCCCTTCTTTCGTATCTTCATCTGGGATACTAGGAAGGCTCTCTACATGCAGCAACTGTCGTAGACTAGTTGAGATCTCGTCCTGAATAGCTGCCCGACCGAATGCTCTGTAGTCGACTGAAGATATGAGCTTCAGTGTCATCTCACTGATATCTACATCCGTGAGGATCACACGGTTTTCTAGCATCCGTTGAATGCCAGTCACTGCCATTCGAAACAACCCGGCATGCGTCTCCGTGTTCACGAGCGTCAAGAGTGCTCTCAAGCCGTGGCATACTGGCACATACGCTCCCGTCCGAGCGTTCCTGACTGCTTTTTTACTACAATATAAAAATCGGGAAGTACGCAATTGATTATCTTTCCACAGGAGTTGGAACTCGGCGTTTGCTTCACATACATGCAACAGACACTCGAGTGCTGTCTGTCGTACGCGCCAATTCCGATGCGACTCTACCGTTCGCGTAATAATCTCGTACATGCGTAACGATCGCGAGTGTGGCAAGTGATTAAAGTGAGATGAGAAAAGAGAGACGATGCAAGCGATCGCTTCTTCCTGGGAATTGTCATAATGAGATAAAGTCACGGCATTCGCAACGATGTCCAAGACGGCATCAAATTTGACGCTTTCTAAATGACGCGCTATCTCCGTGAGGAAAGCGATACCTCGATGACGAATCTCTGGCTGAATGTCGTCATACACACGGCTTAATACAGGCAGCACGACTTCTTCTACGACACGGTCTTCACATACGTTTCGACTTGTCCAGAGGTTCAGCTGTAGCATCTCCAGTGCCATCGCACGTACGCTAGTAGCCATGGATGTATCTGAGAAGAACGTGTCGAGCGTATCGCGCAACGTACGAAGCCAGTCAGAGTTGTACGCTGGATGGGAAGCCTCTGCCCGATGCTGCAGCAGCTGGAGTACCGATGCTTCTGGTAGATGTGGCATGTATAGCTCCAGGACGTTATAAAAGTCATCTACATCGCCACTAAATCTATTTGTCACTACAAGTTCCTCGACGACTGCAAGCGTATCAAGGAGTTCTCGAGGTATCCGCGTCTGACGAACTGACACGGAATAGCTATCTGATGGACTTGCTATCTGCGTCTTAGCACTATGCTGCGAGGAATTCGACTGTGAGTCACTATCGCCATCATCTGAATCACTATCATCGTCCCCAGCATCTTCCGTCGGAGATAGCCACGGTCGTAACTCCTCAAACACGCGTAGAATGACATCCCACTCGACGAGCAAGCGACGATCCGTCTCGTTCGATCCAACATTTTTAGCGTCACCAAACTTCTTAATCAGTCGTTGAATAGCTAAAATCACTTCGAAGATCACGACGCCGTAATTGCACTGCAAGACTTTTTCTAGTGACATGAGAATAGGAATCCAACGAATGCTTCCCAATTGCTTCACACGTTGTGATCCCCAGCATGACATGCCGACGAAGAAGACTGCTCCTCGAAGCGTCCATTGTGTGTTCGTCGTTGGATTCTCTAGTAAACTAACAAGGCAGCGTAAAGCTTGGAAACCGTGTGGACCTTCCAGCAACGTCCGAACGATAGACCACGTACCGTGTCCGTCTGCATTCACGAGACAGCTGAGCGTTCGCAAACAAGTAGACCCACTCACGACACCTGCAAGACTGGACTGAGATACTAACGTATGAAAGAACGGCAGATAGGCTCGACAGCTATCGATATCTCCCTGCGACCAA
This sequence comes from Salisapilia sapeloensis, assembly GCA_023334545.1. Taxonomy (NCBI): domain Eukaryota; phylum Oomycota; class Peronosporomycetes; order Peronosporales; family Salisapiliaceae; genus Salisapilia; species Salisapilia sapeloensis. Next base: position 1,330 of record JAADVB010000105.1, on the reverse strand, counting down.
GCGTAATCACAACGGTTACAGACGACACTTGCGATCGTGTCAACTGTCTCTAGATCCAACGCATCTGGACGGTCTCGAAAGACTGTCTGAATGAGTTCTAATAAATCTTCCTGTTCGTCTGATTCTTCCAACAAGCGTAGCATGAAGCTATGGATGCCACAGCGCAAACCATCCAGTTGTCCTGCATATGATATAAGTAGATAAAATGTCTTCTGTCGTAATAAGAAATCGCCTAGGCGATGGGTATCAAGGCGACGCAAGATTTTACACTGGCAAGCTTCTCCTAATGCAGCACCATGCTCCTCCAGGCACACATTGACGATGCTAAACGCTAGATGTCGAACCTTGTCGTATCGATGGCCAAATAGATCCACGACACAGTTCACGAGCGACCGAATATCAGCTTGATCACACTTTTGAGCATCCACCTCGGCATCGCTCGATGTCTCGTGGTCGCGTGCTTGAACACTCTGCTTTTCAGCTGCTGTGACAGGGGCACTGATCCGTTCAGCTTGATCGATCAGACTTGGAGCATCTTCTACGGTCGAAGTCCGCGGGAGAACTCGAGATGGTTTGCTCTCTCCAGTAGATTTATCTCGGAGTAGGACAAGTATGCGTTCGACATCTTTTACAAAAGCTCGATCTTCTGCACGAAACCATTCGCTTCGACATAATCTTTCGAGCGTGCTCACAAGATCATCCAAAGTGCCACTAGCAGAACCTTGACGGACGAGCTGTCCATGTACATGCGATGGAATTGCGAGACGTCGTGGTGGTCGACGATGCGCGTCTTCACTATCTAAATTGGCAAAACGGTGTCCTGCTATACCTTCGAGATTGCTTGATGCAAATGTGCGCGGCGCGAATCGCATCCTCGGCTTCGTACAGTGCGTTCCGAGTACTCGTTCCTTTCTAACGATTAGCCCAAAGGAATAATTTCCTAAGCTATTGTTTCTTTTCCGCCAACCATAAGCTTGAATTATTTGATTTTCGACCAATTAGTGTTGTAAAAAAGAGGTTAAAGACCATGAGGATGAGGGGTAGTGACCTGTTCAACCTCCAGAGCTTCGATTTTCCAGAAAAAGGTTCGAAATAGAGACAAAGGAGACGACTTCAGGAGATAAAAGTCGATTGGGGCGGAGTATTAGGTCATGAGAGGTCTAGGGACATATAAGTGTCTGAATTGTGGTGGGCAAAGGAGGCATTGGCGAACCGTATTCAGGTAAGTGGGCACTTCCGCGCATGCTGTATAGACTCCTTGTTGACTAGTGTACGATGCCCATAGTTCTTGCAAAGCGTCGAGTAGTCGAGGTCGAGAAGCAGAGCTAGT
>JAADVB010000104.1:0-58995 GCA_023334545.1 Salisapilia sapeloensis | reverse complement strand
GAGCTCCAGCTTGTTCCTCGCTACCGTTGCTACCATGGTCTTGACGTCTCCACTCTCGTGTGCTCGCGCTGAAGAGGAAGAGAAGAAGGAAGAGTTGGCCGATGATAAGAAGGAGGGATACCAGAAGGATGAGTATCATCCTAAGGAGTACGACTACGGCTACCAGGACTACAAGAAGTATGATTACTATCCCAAGGATTATGGCTACGGTTATGGTTACAAGGACTACAAGAAGAACGACCACTATCCCAAGAACTATGGCTATGACTACGGTTATGGCTATCAGGACTACAAGAAGGATGACTGCTATCCTAAGAGCTACGGTTATGGCTACAAAGACTACTACGGCGGTGGTTACAATCCCAAAGACCACGGTTATGGATACAAGAAGTATGACTATTATCCGAAGTACTACTATGGTGGTGGGTATGGTAGCTACAACAACTATCCTGGCTACTACTACGATGACTGTAACGAATATGGCAAGAAGTACGCCTACAAAGACTACGGCTATGGCAACAAGTATGGGTACAACTGGTACTACTAGAGCTATGCTCATCATAAGTAGCATTCGCGAGTTCAATGTAGCAAAAGAACAAGTAAGAGCTGCAATAATAACAAAAGCGTTTCGTTTAAATACTTGTTCTTCTCATAACTCACTCGATGGGACGCTAAATCTTCGCTACGGATAGTCAGAGTAGTCGAATTAGAACGTCGGATCCATGCCTATATCAACTCGCAAGTCAGGGTTGATGCTAATGTCGTGATGCCTTGATCCAAGAGATAGACGTACCAAAGTGCGGATATGGGATCTGCGCCATAAATAGTAGAAACAAGGTATATCTTGCGATGACAACTATCCCTTGTGTTTCCAGCGTGAAACCAAGGAGTTTGAACGGACTGAAATCAAACTTTCAACGAGCGTACGTGGCGAATGCGATGAGTGAAATAAATTCAAGCACACCGCATAGCACGATACCGTCGATAGAGACGTAAACTTTGTTTTTGTCAAGCACTGAAAGTATAAATGGTACTTGAAGTCCGACAAATAGAACAATGCGAACATGTAGATAGTATAAATAAACGACACCGTGAACTCGACGTACTCGAGCGATCCCAAGTATTCGCATCGGAAGAGCAGAGACTGTGTTTGTTGCAGGAGTAAGCGTTTGTCTTCTTCCGAAGTTTCCACTTACGTAGTTTAACTTCTCAGCGTCCCTGCTACTGGATACCGGAAATATTATCTGTTCCTCGTCGACACTTTTATCGCTGGTCAAAGAAACCGGGACAACCGTTGTCTATTGGTGTGAATGCTGCGAAAGAGGTCGATTTAGCTTGGCTAGTGGCGTCGTCTTCTTTGTCTTCTTTCCAAAATTAGGAGTTACTCGAGTTCTCTTACAACATTTTCTGTAATATGATGCAGTCTTCACTAGCAAGTTTGACTCTGATTGATCTGAAATACCTCGAGGCGCCATCGAAACACGATCTTCACGTTGATGCCGATCCAGGACGTCCGGTATCTCGCATACTTTCCTAGATAATTTTTGGATAAAATAGAGCGAACAAGCAGAGTTAGGTGCATCGTAAGATATAAGAATCACAGTGACCCAAGAGACCACAGTAGTTTGCATGGAAATTGATACATGAAAGCAACAAATAGTTCAGCGGTGAAGACCGTAGTGTGTATAATCTCTTTTGGCATGGTAGATAAAAAGTTTTGGATGAAATTCTTCGTGACCATTTTGATAACCGGAAGCATGAGCACGAATGCAGCTTAGTCCAAGTCATATAGTCCAAAAAATACAACTAAGAAAGCTGGATATACAACAGTCAAAGCACCTTCTGCGAGCAGCAGCCTGACGCTAGCTACCGACGTTTGGTATACTGTTCACTTCGTCAAGCTGTTCTCATGTAAAGTAAAGAAATGATTTCATGCGGCGTATTCCCAGGATTGCTATCACTAGTAAAGGGGGCTGAAAACTTCAACCTCTCCCCACATAATGCAACTACTCCAATCTCTACTAGCGTGGCCATAATAGATGCCAAAATAGATTTATGGGTCGGTATAGAAGTCCTAGATGAGATTGAAAGAGTTGAAAGCTACAAGCGAGTGTAGATGTAAACTGATGTTCAGTGCCGCGAAGATAGAACATACAGTGGTTTCCATCCTGCTTTCGGAGATGCTAACAGAATAACTTCCAGATCGATTAGAAACACTATTGCTCGTAGCAGTAATGCGACAAGAAGACCAAGACTCTTTACCCATGGTTCTTTAAAGTAGTTTCGGAACGCGAATTTTGATTTCATGGAGCAGGTGCCTTTATGAGATACTTGAAATTGTCTCCAAGCTTCCTCCATCCTTTCCACCTCGTAGGTGTCTCGCTTATTGGCGTGCAAATCTCCATATAACCGAATATTTGAAGTGCCTACGTTGCCTGGCTTAGTTTGATCAAAGCAAGGACGAGTAGATAAAAATGGCACAATGAAACGATGGCTGAACAGTAGAAAACTATTTCTAATCAGACAAATACGAATAGAAGTAGTTCCAGTCATGTATATGCATAATCTTACCAAGCATTCATCGTAAGATAGCTTCTGCAAAGATTCAGATTTGATAACATTGCTTTCATTTGTATCAAGATTTTTATCGATCCTTAAACTCACTGTCTGCGCAGTGGTTGTTGCAACTTTGATCTCTAAAAGTATCTACGCTTCGAGTAAATCAAAAGGTATAAAAGTTTTGGTGGTTTCGTGAGCTAGAAGTCTTTAGACTCATTTATCACTTCGCTGGATCTTCTTCAAAGCCGGCATGCATCGTTCTGGTAGGGTTTGGAAGATGATCGTGCAGAATGAATGGACGTTTGAGTCTTCAACTCCATCCATAATGGTACCATTGTTTATTAATGGTGGTTCCTATAAAATAACTTGGCCGAGTTATACCCATGACATAAATTATTCTTGACACGTAGCTACGCTATATCCTACAGTTCTCTAAAGGTGAAGTTGTGGAACTTGTCTGTTGCGAACTAGTTCTATGTGATCAAGAGAAGATTTTTCAGTATTAGACCAGCGGAACACCTCCACTCCGGATATTAAAAGTATGGGCATGTTCGTGCTGAATAACGATTCAGCAAATTGGGGCTCTACATTTTGTAATTCTATTCGTTATAATCGAATCGGGCAATTCCACGTTCACTGAGGATAGCCGATTTGATTTACTACTTATCGTTGGAAACCTAATGGAACACTTCAATCTAACTTCCACTATATCGAATGCATAAGCGAGTGTTCTATACTGCCCATTGAAATGCGAATTCATATTCTTGGTTCGTCTATGTCTTCGTCTTTAATGCGATTAGGAAGAAAAGATCTTGGAGAAGACCTCAAGTCGCACTTGGTTCTCGACATGTGCACATTTGAAAAAGCGCGCGAAAGACTTGGTGAGCTCTTCGCTTTACTTGCGCTAGTTAGCTCTTCGTTTTTATTTCGGAACAGGTATAGTACAGTGGTGGACGAAATAATTAGGAGACATTATGACTCATACTGTACTCTGTCCCACTGAAATGGCGAAGAGCTCAATGTCGCAAGTAAAGCAAATGACACTTCAACCTAAAGGACTTTCTGAGGATATGCCCGACGTTATGACCCGCCAAGGCATGACAGAGGAACGGACAATACACGTGGATAGATAGGAATAGGGAGGTGGGTAGCAATGTACGAGTAGGACAAACCGCCAAAGAAGTAGACACTGATTGTTACTACACTTTTCGCATCTTTGTTTTCATAATGCCTTGAATGCCTTCAATACTCGGGTATCCGCTCAACGAACTCAGTCTTTCTTGCTCTTGAGTACTTTTGGTTATATTGCTAGTTTGGCTTTTAGACACACCGACAATTTGTCCTCAACTAGCACTCTGATTTCTTAGCTCCTTCCATTATGGCCATGATGCATGGATATTGATGGGAGAAATTCCAAACCCTGTTGTCTGCAAGTAATTGATAGATCTGTATTTGCACCATTCCTCCCATTGTAGTAGCGAATTTTATTCTATTCATTTATTCTAAGATGGAATCCGTCGATGGTGATTTAGACGCACTTGGGCGATCTGTCGGACGTTTCCACTGGGTGATCCGACGGCCAGGATGGACGTAGTAGATCTTACCCTTGGATCGAGACACACGTGCTTCCCACCCATCAGGCAGTTGTGTATCTGGCAGCGACTCTAGCGTAAGTGACCATCGCATACCGTTTGCATCAAAGGCTGACGGACGTGTAGTACCTTCATCCTCATCGGTGCGATAGTACTTGGACTTCATGTCCTCTAGTCTCTCCTTGAGAGAAGGTATGGTGTCTGCTGTTGTTGGTCTCTCCGGCGTCGATTGCTTCCGCACTTGTTCCATCTCAGGAGAGCTCACAGTCGTCGGCTGAGCCGATAGCCGTGCGCTCGACTCCCGCAGAAAGTCGGACATTTTAGACGACGACTTGGTCAGTGACGTCTTGAGCGCTGTCGTGTGCTCTTGAAGACTAGCTCCCTTCTCAACCTGCTTCTTCGCACCAAGCGTCCGGTACGGCGTCTTTCGACCGCCAGCGGAAGAAGCCTGCTTTTGGACTGCGCGACGAGTGCCTGAACCTCCATGCTTCTTCACGTCGTCTAGTTCCTTTTGCATCGTCTCGAGCTTCTTGTCCTTCTCTCGGATCTAATACAAAGTACCAGCCGACTTAATCTACCATCTCCTATCCTTCTATGTAAATAGCAGCCTACCGTATCTTCATATCGCCGGAGTTTCACGTGGAAATTAGCTGACGTCGTCTCCTTCTCCCTCTTCAGTCTCTCCACATCTTTTTTCAGCTGTGAATTCGCAACGATCTGTTCCTCGCGTTCCTTCCGCAGTCGATTCACTTGCTCATGCAACTGGTTGATTACGCCATCTGCGTCTGCCATCCATACATGTGCCGTCGATTTCCCACGGGGTCGATGCCCTGTGCTATTCGGCGACGATGCTGGAGTGTCGACTGCGTCTGTATCGGTAAATAAGTCTGCATTCCGCTTCTGTTCGTCTGCATAACGTTGCTGGAGGCTATACAGCTGCGACGCCATGTTATCTTCCTGTCGCTTATCCTGCAAGGCCGCACGGTACATGCGTTTGGCGATACGAGCACGTATGAATCGTTGAATATGCACCACCGTCTTCCTCTTCGCTCGAAAGTGTTTTCTAGAGACAAAGGAGTGAGTCGGTATGATGGAGGAGAGAGAAGAGATGGATATACCGTTTCACAAAGCCTCGCACATGTCGTTGAATGGTCGTAGCACTCTCGCCAACCTTTCGGTTCTGCGCTTGTCTGCGAGCAGTGTAGCCTTTCCAGCGTGCCTGGAGCTTCACCAGACCGTTTAAGAAGGCTGTATACCGCTTCATCGTGTTCACGCATCGAATGACTGACTAGAAATGACATATAAATCAGTTGTGGAAGTGATAGAGGTACGAGAGGAGATTACTTGGAGCTTGATGACTGCTTTGAGTGTCCGGAGGTAAGCGAGTCGATGGGAGAATCCCTTCATATACCGCTGGAGTGCACGTGCCTTGCCATCTAGACGTCCAGCCTTCTTCGCTTCCATGTCATCTAGCGTTCCGTAGCGTAAGTAGATCCTCGTCTTTCCGATCTGGTACTGTTCTGGCGATGTAAAGTCCATGCCTCGCATCAACTGTTCACACTGCTTTCCTGGCGGTAGATGCTTTTGGGAGGAGTCGAGGAGGATCCAGAACTTGTCCAAGAGTTCCGTCAGGAGCAGACGATCCGGATAGGCTACACGCGTGATGCGAATGGCTTCGATCACTCCGGCACATCGGAGTTGGGAGATGACCATGGGCAAGTCCATTTCCGTCGGACTTTTGCTCTTGTTCGGTTTAATCGTCCGAACGTACTGGACTTTGGTCTGTCGGATATTCGTCATGAGTTCATTCAAATTGTCTTTGAACTGCGTCCCGACGTTGGCAGCGCTCGGACCACTGGAGCTCGCTCGTCGACTCGATGCCGACCGCTTACTACTAGATGCCTCTTTCTCCGCAAAGAGATCTGTGACAAAGGACTTGGAGGACGTACGCATGAGCTGTGACAGGTCTGGGAGCAAAGCATCCTTGTGCTTCTCTAAGAAGCCATTCGCTTCGTACGTGACTGCACCGGCGTAATGCTTGATGGTGAACTGTGTCTTGGAGAGTTGTGGGAACTCGACGAGCTCCTTGTCTTCCTTGTGGATCGACGCGAGCTTCGAGACAAAGTTCTCGTCACTCCCACGCGGTCGTTTGACTTCATCGTTCAAGAGCGAGATGATACCGAGACGGTCTTCTATGATCGCAATGACATCTTGGTTGTCCGCAAAGTCAACGTGACTCCATACGATCCCTTCTTCCTCATACTCTTGCTGCACCGTCTTGAAGACGTCCTGTGTGAACTTTTGCTGTAGCTTTTCATTCGCATAATTGATACAAAATTGTTCAAAGTGGTTGTGCTGGAAATGTTCAAATCCGAAAATATCTAAGATGCCGATGGTATTGACCATCGCTTGGTCGTTCTTGAGTGAATCATTGATCGAAGTCACGAGCCAATCGAAGATGTGTGAGTAGATGGCTTTCGCAAGTGCGTCACGAGCTTCTTCTGCCTGTTCCTTGCGCATGAAAGCTGTCACGGATTCGCGCGACATGATGAGTTGTCGAGAACAGAGAGCTTTCTCGAGGTCGGTGCAGGTGATGCCAAGGAGTTTGGAGACCGCAGTTGCACCAGCGTCGCCTTCAGGGATATAGGATGCTTCTTCATTGTCGCTTTTGGATGCAAAGACGATCTGTCCGAGGTGTAGAATACCGCTAAGCACTTCGAAAAGCACGGCTTGTGTGTCTGCATTGATCCCTACGAGCTCGAGAGCAGTCTCTGTCCGCTTGAAATGCTCCGCGTCGGACATGTTGTCTACTCGAACGTCCTCTGGCTCACCGACGTATGTATACTTGACACTATCTTCTAGCATGAGACTCTTATCGGATGCAAGAACCTGGTAAAAGATATGGTAGTTCCGTTCGCCTTCTTCGTGATGGATGACTCGCGTCTTCTCGAGCAAGTAGGTGCTGCACTTGGCACCTACGAGCATTCCTTTTTTATCGAATTGGAGCTGCGTAAACTTCCCGAAGCGACTGCTATTATCGTTGCGAACGGTCTTGGCATTCCCAAAGGACTCGAGTAGTGGATTCACCTGGATGATCTTTTTGATCGTCGCGTCATTGAGACCGCCACCGATGGACGCTAAGTGGTTCATGAGTATCTTTGTCGTCTCCGTTTTCCCAGCTCCAGATTCACCAGACACGAGGATCGACTGGTTTAGTTTGTCGTGCTTCATACTCTTGTAGGATGCGACGGACGTGGCGTATACGTGTGGTGGGAGCTCATCACGAGGCTTTGACAAGTACTTTTCATGGACACTATCGTCGTAAAGCTCTGGAATCCACTGGTATGGGTTCACGGCAATGCAAATCGATCCAGTGTACGTATATGGACAGCTCTGTAGGAATCGCTGGCGGACATTATAGAGGATGGCAGGCTCATGAAGATGATTAAGTCCGATCATGTCTTCAATACCACACGCGCCAAGTCCTTCATTCTGATACGGTAGTTCAGGAGGCAATTGCAGCTTTTGGAGAGCAAGACGGAACTGTTTATCACCGAGATCGACTGTCCGGTCTTGGACGGACCCATCCGGAAGTGTCACTTTGGCAACGATACATTTACTTCCATCACCTGCATTACTCTCTTTTTCCTTTAGTACTTCAGCAGGTAGCCACATGTGCGTCGTATCTGGAACATAGCACTTGCCACCGACGTCTGACCGACCTCCAGGCATACTGTGGGTGATTGATATGACGAAAAACTGACTCTAGGTTCTTGTATCGGATCTTGAAAGGGCGGTGACAAGTATCTCGTCGAGACGATGGCGGAAGGACAGTCCCGAGGGAGCTTGAGATTCAGGAGAAATGCATACCCGCGATGGTTGCATTCTTGTATTAAAGTAGTAGAAAAGGTTATCGCAGTTATTGTCGGTGCGGAATTTCAAGACCTGGAGACGTTATATCGGACACCAAAGCTCCTCGCGGCGACGGATCGGTATCGAGATCGACTTTTAGCGAGTGAAATCAGCGACTATGTCGAGCTTTGCAATGCACTTAAGATGTCATTAGAGCAGCGAGAAGCGTTCTTTAGGTTCTTCTGCCATGTCGATACGGTGCGAGTGTCGAGCGTTGCGCAGATAGAGCTATTGCGCTATTGCGGCTTGCGCTGGACACCTTTCACGGCGTTCTTGCTGCCACCATCAGAGCAAGGGACACATCGCACTGTAGAAGGTAGATATGACATCCTTCAGTTGTTTACAGTCTGCTTCTCTGTATGCACTACACCGACGAGAATGGTGAGTTGGGCGTCTACTTGCATGTCAGTAGCTGACATGGTCACTAACACGTCTGCAGCTTCTGGATAGTGCGATTAGCTCTGTGTGCACATTGCCTCACCCATGTCTGGAAGGTGTCGATGGCACGAAGCATTCGGCATCAAGCTTACTTCGCTCTAGACTACGACAACAGATCGAGCTCTGTACGCACTTCTTTCATGGCGTGGTACATGGAAACATTAGACGCCTGCGCGATGCGTTGCTAGACCTCTATAAAGATCATGAGAAAGACTTTTGTTCTATCCATCAAGTCCAAGACATCCATGATATCGTTCAACTCTTTCCTGGTGCGTTCTAGCCTTTCGCATGTGCTACCGTTAGTCTAACACGAAATTATGGGGAGCTAGTGCTCATATTTCCTTGCGTTTGGGTCCGACGTGTCTTATGCAAACGAGTCTTGGGCAAAGAGACGTGGAGAAGTATTGGACAGCAAAGACAAAAGCTGCTTCCTCTGCTTGCACCTCCTGACCGACTGACAGCTCAAGGTATCATTGATGCTAGCAAGAACGCTACGCGAATGAAGACAAGCAGCGTGTCTATAATCAGCCATGTGTTCCCAGGTGTGCTTAATAAGCACTACTCGTATGTGCATAGCGGAATCGATGAAACAAGGTAAATAGAGCATTTCTACAGCCCATATCAAACCACTAGAGCTTAACTGAACAAAGTAGCAAAGATATTTCAGCGGATACTGTCGATAGCGATCGAGAGCACAAGTTTGAAAAGCTCTGCGATGACCTTGGAGGAGATGATATATCTTCCATGGAGCTACCACAGGCTTGGCGTATTACAGGAGCAAACCTCTTGGCATCAGCTTACACCTTATCCGTAGCAAACGCGGATGGTAAAGAAGAGAGCCTTCGACAAGTATTTGAACAAATGACACGAGACCTTCGACATGGAAACCTCGCATCTTCCTTTGTAAGAAAGCTACAGCGAGTCGTCATCCAGTCATACGGCTATCACTTTGCTATCTTCTTACTAGATCAAGTCGGTCTGCCTCTCGTACCTTCATCTGAAGAACGTCGGACCAAGATCCGGCTATCTAAAGCAGAGAGAGGAGTAAAACTACTAGAAGACAAGGCCACGTTCTGGAAGCAGGTACGATCATCCAACTAGTATTCAACCATCCTACTCCTCGTAACGACTATCACATAGATGCACGATCCAATGACGTCTGCGGACTTTTACTACAACATTCGGACGGGCGAGTCACGTTGGGAGAAGCCGTCGACAGTTAACAAACGATCCAAGCGCAAGCGTAGAGTTAATATGGTGCAACTGTCTACACCGCCCGCCACACAAGTCTAACCGTCCGTCTTGAGCAGTGGGTATCCCGCCAAGAGCGTCGGACCTGATTCCTCCAAGATACTGTAGATAGAGTTAGATGCGCCTGTGTCTCCGTTGACTCGCTGGGAGTACACGTCGAGACAAGCAGATACCATCTTCCATGCTGCCTTCTCTGCCTTTAACGCCACCTTCTCGTCCTTTAGACAAGGGTACCCCAGAGGTACATCCCGATAGGACGCTGGCTGTGCCGACTCTGCTATGCCAGCTCTCGTCTCCAGCCATTCAATGTACTTGGCAGGTGTCGTCTGGTCTAGGAAATGCGGTAGCTGGAGCTCTGGTGGTCCTCGACCGATCAGATGATGCCATACATTGCTCGGACGGACCTTGTCGACCGTCGGGTCACGCGCGAGATCAGCATCGTCTAGAAAGATGAGCTTCCGAAAGGCACGTAGCTCTTCGTACGGACGACCGAGCGCTCGTATCGGGAGCATTGACTCCATCTGGAGTTCCAACTGCGCCAAGTCATTTGCTAGACGCAGCTTCCCAGCTTCCATCAGTGGTCGCAAAAGAGCTGCGTGGCGGATGAACATCGATACGATTCTTGCAGCTAGGTCTTGAATACAGTCCACGACGATTGGAATGTCCGGTAGCCGCTGGATGTGCTCCTTGATGACGGCGTTGAATGTCGCGTTAAACTCGACCATAAAGTGTGATCGAGAGGTGTTTCCGCTGGACAAATCACCTGCAGGATCCCCAAAGGACTCGTTATGCATCTTGGCAATCACGCGCTCTAGGATGCCTGCAAGTGCTTGGAGGTATGGCCCAAGGATGGTGCACGTCGCGTCATCCAGCAGCTCTCTACATGCTGTCGCGTGTTTTTCACAGGAATGAGTTAGAGCTGCTTCAGCTTCTCCTTCCTCCTTACTCGATGCTTTATTGCCTTCCGTTAAAAGCGTACTGAAGCGGTCAACTGTCTGTGCGACATAGTTGATTGCGTTGATCAGCACGACGTTATGCGCTTGCGTCTGCGTCCGACCGAACGTTGCTGTCGTCAAGGACGCAGCGTTACCTTTGTAGGCGATGCGATTGGCATGTCCACAGAACGTTTGCACGACCTTTTGGACTTTGGTTAGTACGCCATCAAGCAACGCGGCATCCTTTCCAGCCGACTCAATCTCCGTGAGGATGGCTCGAGACAGTGTCTGGACATCCGATCGACTAGGTGGCGCCGTGTGATAGCCAGTGTTTTGAGGGAACATGAGCTCCACTGGGTGCGATAGTCGTTTGTAGACTGTGTTCATGTACGCTTCGTAGATGGATTCCATGGCGTCTAGGAACAGATCCTGATCTTCCGACGTACTTGCTACAGCCGAGAGACCACGAACGTAGGTAGAGCTCTTGCCTTTATCCTGTATCACTCGTTCTGAGGATAGGAGAGATGAATCGGACGGTGGAGATGTGTTCTCTAGCAGCTCTCGAAGCACTCGAGTCGCTTCTTCTCTTACGCGAGGATAGGCATTGACGATAACGTCTCTTATGGCAGGACGATAAGACAGAGCGGATGTGAATACTTCACGTAACACAGCACAAGATACATCCCAAAAGGTTTTCACGAGCGATGGTTCATCCGGTTGGAGGACCATGTCAAGGTACGTTTGTTGAGATGTACCGTCCGTCATTTTCATCAGGACGCGCTGCAAGTTCCATACTTGAACCGCACCGGAGCGGACGGTATCAAAGGATCGATGGAATGCTTCCCACACGTCTGCCTTGTGCGCCACCTGCCCATTCCTATCCAATGCATTACTTTGTCCTACTAGTTTCTCCTGAGCAATGGCTCCAGAACACTTGCGTTCTACTTCTTCTACTAGTGCATTTACGGTCGATTGTACACACTCTTCCAAGGCGCCTAGGTAGTATAGCACCTGTAGCGCTTCTCCTACGTCCGCTTGACTCAAGTTGTGGACACCGACACGAAGATCGGAGTGGACGTTGCGTCTTAACGTGGCTCGTATGCGTCGAATAGATGGCAGACGTTCTTGGACGATGCTGATCTCCTCAAAGCGATGGTCCTGCGATATCGTTTCGATCTCTCGAAGCGCAAGTGCCAGTGCCATTCTGTGTGTACTCTCTGTATCGGGCTGATCATTCTCGTGGCTATTTTCTTCCTGTTTACTAGATTCTAGGATACGTTGCGATAACTGATGGAAACGCAGTACGCGACGAACGAGGTCGCTGCTGGCATGGATGTTGCTATGAGCACGCACTTGGCGTGTAAGTGTTTCCTGCTGCCGACGAGCATGTGATTCCAGCTGTTGTATACTCTTCTTAAGGTCACCTACAGACCGCTGCACGATTGATACGTGCGATTGGAGGCCTTCAACGGATCCAACCTGCTTGAGCAGCTCGGCGTGCTGGTCGCCTACGCGCTCCCCGACAGCACGATCTACATCTTGTACAGTGTTGCTAAGCAGGTGAACGAATTGCTCCGAGTAGCTTGAATCGACTGCAATGTCACTGCTCCTAGCATGACTCAGATTGCGAGGTCGATGTCCAGGTCGAGCTGACGAATCCTGCGCGACGACGTCGCTCGCAATTGCTTTGACGTCGCAATCCGCTGATAGGAAAGGTCGGAGTTGGGCTGTATAATTGCATGCATGAGTACGAAGTATGTTGAAGGGAGTGTATAGAGCAGATGCGTACGGTCATGTGCGAGATTCTCCAGGAGCTCATCCATATCCAACTCGTGTTCGTGTACTTATAATTTGACTTGGGTTTTGTATACAAAATTTTATAGTTTAAATGTGTTTTTTGTTTATCTTGGAAATGCGAAGATGAAGCTTTTGGATTAGTAGGATCACTACGATATCATTTTCTTGATGGAAAGCGAAGGAGCATTAAAGAAATTGCCTTGGTCTAGAAAAAAGCATTCATCTCATCTACGTGGGAAAGCGTTGTGCAAGATGATGCTCTGAAACGGGTAAATAGTAACCTAGGACAGCGTCCTAAGCTTCCACTGCCAAGTCTACAGAGTCCGCGTAAATGCTGCAAGGATACAAAACCAGAAGCTACGTATAAAAGAGTAATGTAGAGGCAATGTAAGCATAAACAAGGATGAAGTCGAGTATTGGACATATAAACGATAACGTAGTTTATCAATTACTGGACTAGGCACTCGATACGATGCGCGAGACGTGCCTCCATCTGCCCAATCTCAGGACGAAGTCGCAGCGCTTCAGAGTATAAGACATAGGCGAGTCGTCGCCGCCGCCACCAGTGCTGTACTAGCAGAACGGCGTGATGGTCGATACGATCCTGCTCTTCCATGGGCATGGACCCAGGTCCGTAGACCGTAACTAAGCCGACACCTGCCGGATCAAACTCTCGCGGCTTGCGAATAATCACCTTTGTCATCGTACGCTCTTCCGCTGCATCAAAGGTACTCACTTCCTCAATGACAGCTCGCTGGAATCCAATCATATCCTCTTCAAACGCCTTTCGACGCGTATCAGGGACCAACGGACCTGCCACGGCCGTCATGATCGCAGTACCACCCGCCACCATCTCGTAACTGGCACTAATGACATTCATCACGAGCGATCGGACACCCAAGTAGGCGCCAGTGAGTAGCTCCACCGGACTTCCAGACGCAAGACCGCGAGCAGGTAGTCGAACGATCTCCACTAGGCCGTGGCCGAGTCGGTATACAAACCGGAAGGGATTCGCATACCCCGAGACTGTGTGGAGACCTCGGAGCACGAGAATGACAGCTTGCTGCTGGTATCGGCGCATGAGCTTCGCCGTAAGCGACGCCTGCGTCTCATACAAGTGTGCAAACGCGAGACGCGTGAGGTACAATCGAAAGTCCTTGACGTTGGTCTCTGGCAAGTAGACTGCGAATCGTCGGACGCTTGGTCCAAGCGTCTGGATATGTCGACCACCATTGAGTTCCATGCTAAATTTAATTCGTATGGGTTCGATATCGAGCTCTTCAATGTAGAATCCATCCGGTGTGTTCCCATCTCCATCGCTCGCGCCCTTAACACTAGCACCCGTGTAGTCAAGTTGCGTATCCACCACTTCTTTAAAGTCGTAATTACTAGACAACCATTCGAGTTCCTGGAAGACACTAATCAAGTTCACGACAAACTTTTCATCCGTCGAGATCTCGAGCTCTTGGATATCTAATTGGATCAACTCAAAGTGACGCACTTCTCCTGGATCGTTGTTACCGTTCCAGAGCATTTGGAAGTGGATGACATCATAATTGGCCGTATCGAGCTGCTCAAAGATACCACGATACTTGTAGTTGAGAAAGCTCTGCCACCGGTCTCGAAGGCGTACGGACACGCCTTCCTTGACACGATGCACACGCGGCCCTAAGACGACTTCCGCATCCATCTGATTGTCCATTTGCATGTTCCCAATCGACACCACTGCCTCGCTGTTCTTGTCGACACGCGAGTAGAGTAGCTTGAGTCGTTGCATGGACCAATACGCTACTTCGACCATGGTCGAGTTCGAATTATGCAGGAAGGAGACACCGACACTCGGGACAGACACGCGAACTTCGAGCGTCTCGGAAGCTTGTGCCTGCGGACGATCAGATGTACGGAAGTTGAGCGCCACTTGAACTTCGCCTACGAGTTCTCCACTATCAGGATCTCGTAGATCCCACCAATGGCCTTCCATACGTCCAAGCGGCTGCAGACCTCGCTCGGCGCCGTTGATCGACCATGAGCTAGAGTGCCGTGCTCCTACGCCAAGATACGTCCATGCCTTCTTCGGGATCTTAATCTCCAGCACACCACTCGGTTTATTCGCAGAAGGATCGCCTTTGCTATCATCATCCGACAGATCCGACAGCGCGTCTGAGTGACTGATGCGTTGAACGTCGCTCAGTTGGACAGGGTAGTTGGCATCCGATAGTTCATCTTCATTTTCATAAAAGCCTCGATGCCGAGGCAAAGAAGACGAGTGGAGGATGTGTCGGGGGTGGCTTAATGGCGAAGCTTCCGGTGTCTCCATGCCGTTGAACGGTCCACTCGTGTCTCCACCCATCGGACTTGGCGGTGACGATCCTCCAGCCGGAACGGAAATCATGTTATCGTTAATGTCGATGGCAGCTACATCCGTCTCATTGACAGTCTGTTTCTTTTTGGACGGATTAAAGAGTGCTAGTGCGAGTTTTCGCGGACGGTTTTCTTCCGAGAATGCCAGGATCTCCGAGTCAAAACGATACACATGCGCTCTCTTTTGCTTTTCCGATTCTACCTTCTTTGGCTATCCATTTACATCGTACATGTTAGTATTATCATTCTTAAATATACATGAGAACACTATGCTTACCCTCCCGGTATCTGTTGCGGCGATACAGTATGCACTGCCGACTTCCTCTCGGTTCGCATAATCTCGCTTCATTCTTGCTGCGATGACTTTTACTTCCAGAACGTAGCGCGGGACTTTGGTATGGTCGTGGTTCTGGAAAATCAATAGACGAGAAGACCTGGACACGACAATGTGCGCTGATACGGCCTGGTTCGCGTTGCCGTACTTAGTGATGAACTCTTCATGCCCTTTTTCTCTGTCCAAGTCATCAAAGTCGTACACTCGAACAGCGAGCGACGATGAGTACGTGCTGCCTTGCTCACCATATCGGCAATTAACTCGTCTCAGTCGGTCTGGTTTCGACCAAGCGAAAGGAATGAACTCTCTACTACGAACAGGGTATACGCAATTGGACGACTCAGCCTCATTTACAAAGAGGTCATAGTCCGACTCGTTACAGATGATGTACATGGGCGGATCGTCCTGCATCAGGGTCACGACCATGGTCGGACCGACGCTCGAGATGCGGACACGTATGCGATAGACGTTAATGTCCGACCTCTGGAGACCATCTCGCGCGTACTCTCCGTCAAACTTTTCTTTCCAACCGCCTGCACTCACGCGAAGTCGAAGCGGGAACTCTTTCTCTTCATCGACAGTGAACGGACCACTCCATGCCTCTCCTCCTTGGCTGAGACTCAAGTACACTTGTCGTTTCGTTGTCCTTCCGCTCGTATCAAAGTCAAAAGGAGCAGGTGTCGGTGTGTCTCCTGATGCCGGTTCGAGCTCAAGAACGTTATGATCACGAGCGTGCTGAGAGATTTTGATTCCCCACTCCACTTTGTTGACAAACACCAATCGAGAAGTCACAACCACTTGCGTCGTCCGGTGGAATTTGCCTAGAGGGCGTTGGATGGAGATACCGATCTCTTTCTTGGACCAAGGACCCATGCTACCAGCACGGAACTTGAGTCCCACAGGTGCTTGAACACCAACAACATTCGAATGGATCTTATCGGACCATCCGGAAACTTCTTGCTCGACGATCGTGCTGATCTCAAACGCCTGTTCAGGACAGTCCATGAGCTGCGGGACCGGACGTTGCGGAATTATCTGAGGTATATTCAGGATGTGTGGATTCGGCACTTCAGCGTCTCGAACGAGAAGTGTGCGCAGATGCGACTGGTTGAAGATCCACAGCTGACTGTAGATGACAACACGAGGATTGCCATACGCCGTCGTCGTGTACTCTATCCGTGCAGTTACCTTGTTCCTTTCCTCAAACTCTGCTTCTAGCTCAACGTTGGATCCGCCAGACCGTGGATAGAACTGGATAAAAGGAACCTGATACGCTCTTGCGCCTAGTATGGTCTGCACTGCTTTCCCCATGCCATCACGGTAGATGCAGTCGCTAAGACTAATAGCGTCGGACCATTGGGAGTTGATCTCCGGGAGTCGAAGGATGAGCTGTGCCTCTTTCTGAAACTCGTGTAACAGCACTTCTTCCCCAGGTACTAACGTTCCTGATGCAAGTTCATATTCATAACTACCGGACGTACCTGTTGCAATTATCTTATACAATACACGCAACGGTAGTGTGTTTTCAAAGACAAGACACGAGTGGAAACAGACTTGATACTTAGTCGCGTACGACTGGAGCTCGTCATGGTCTGCACCGTTCCCACGCGTGATCGTCGCTTGCTGTTCTTCTCGATACACTTTCCGCATGAATGAAATGATCTTGATAAAGAGACAGTAACCTCGTCCACCTTCTTCCTCAGGGCTTAATATCAGCACAAACGACCCAGCAGCGATCTCCGCCATGTTCGTCACCGCCGTCGGTTTGCATCCATCTACCTTGACTACCAACGACTGCGTAGATCCGCCGTACAAGGCACTTAAGGGGACTGACACCTTGTTCTTACTAGATAGCTGCATCGGTTCGATGGATGGAGGCAGAGGCCCGTTATCACCCGGCTGTGCGCGTTTTTTGGACGTCCAGAGCTTCATATCGATACTCGTGCCGTTCTTTAGTTGGACAGGAGAGTTGAGGACGAGAACACGACGGAATTCATCCCTCTGTGCCACCTTGACTTCGGCTAGCACGCCCTCGCCTTGAACGAGAAACTTTCCTGCTCGTCGCATTGGACACAGCAGACTGCATCGTTTCGTTCCAATCATCACTTCCAACGCTAACGGCGGGATGTAGCTCGTCCGCAGTCCTTCTGAAAGCACAATACGCTCATGCGAGGCCTGTGTCTCACTATCTTGTCGCAACTGATTTGAGTTGGTCGAGCGAGGGTCTTTGGCCGTGGCAATTTTTAACGGATCAAAGATGAGTGTCCTTCCGTCCTGGACGTGGTCGCTATCGCTCTCCGTGCTGCGTGATGACTCTGGTGCATTATGTGGAATGAACTGCAGAGCGACAAAGATCTCGCCCGTTGGTGTGCCTCGAGAATCATGGAGGCGATACCAGCGATTGATTTTCGAGATCTCTTCGCCTCGAGTACCCATGACACCTCGAGCGAGATTCACTTCCGTCGTACCGACTGACGACCACTTTGTGTGCGGTAACGCGACGCTATCGCCTCGTGTACCTCGACCGCTAGCGGGTTGGAACACTGGCATGGAAAAGGTCGACCCGTCCTCCGTGTCTTCCACGTCAGCGTCGTCTGCCTCAACGTACTTGTTCGCGACGTGATCAAAGACGTATTGCCCGCGACTTTCGTCTGCAGATGCAACATCGATGCGTAGGATTGGCGTTACACCTGACTGAGCTCCGCTGTACGGGAGCTCGAACGTATGCGCAAGGTTCTCCAGCTGCTGTACTTCGCACGGATGCCACCACGGGAGCAGCGCGACTTCAACACGCACGTCGTGGAAACGATTGTACGTTGGGAATCCCCATCCGTCTCGTATCTCCACACGGAGCGTACCGGCACGAGATGTATTTAAATTCGCCAACCGGATGGGCACACCCAAGTTGTTCAAGACACTCACTCGTCCGTCCTCTTTCTTCGCTTCTGCATCGGTTGCAGCTGCTAGTAGAGATCTCTTTTCAGCATAATAAATGTGTTTGTTTCTACTCTTCGTGACACTCGTGGCGAGACGCACAAGTGCATTCGTTATATTCAAATTGAGTCGTTGCATGGCATTCAGCTCAACGGACACACCAGGTCGACCTTCTTCATGATGGCGACTAGCTTTCGCATAGGCCAACCACGGCTCGACGAATGGTTCCCAGTCTGCGAGTGTGGTGTTGTAGTACCTAGCGGATATCTGTAGCTTTGCATCGACTTGATAGTCGTATTCGAACTCTGTACCGGTTAGTGCTTGGAGCTTCATGTCGCTCACAGACAAGTTCATCACAGGAATATACGTGTCGAGAGCAACGACAGAGAGGCTTCGTTTAATCACTTCGAATACGACAGACGAACACGAAGCGGAGAACTTGTCCGTGACTCGTCCAATGCGCAGACGTTGGCGAAAGAGTGTCGGACGTCGAGCACTGCGGTCGTTTACATCACCAATGACGCTAATGTATGTTTGATAAGTTAAAAGCGGTGATAGCCAGAGGTACGCCTGTCGCTGGAGGCCACGATTACGTTCGAAACCAGAGCTTCTAAATCCAGCATCGCCTCCATTTGACGTTGCACCAGATCCACGACTGCGCGTGGCAGGAGAAGGAGCAGCGAATGTGCGACTGAAACCAATTGCCGGTGCTTGCAAGTCCGACGACTCTTTATCTGAAAATCCAGACTGCATCGAGCGTATACGGTCTGCATGCTGATGATCAAGTAAGCTATCACTCTTCGCACTTCGCATCGCAGATGCAGATGCAGATGCGTGCGTTTGCTCACGAGGTTTGTCAGCTGCGTTTTCATCCGGTTCACTCACCCTTTCGTCAATGTCTTCCTCACTCAACACATCACTATTGCTGGTGGCTAGAGCGCCTAAGAGAGCGTAGAGTAGCTCTAGACGTCGATCAGCTTCCAACTTGACCTGCCCGATCGTCACGTTGAATGCACGCTGGGCATGTCGTTTGGACACTGCGGTGCGACAGAGCTTGCACCCCTCATACTGTTCCGTCGAGTGGTGTAGACGTAGTTCGTACGTCGTACCAAAGCTAGCCACTTGTGCCAGTCGAAGCGCAACGTCGTCCGTCAAGACAAAGAGTGCAGTCGGACCGACGTAGATGTTGACAGTCTCCGAGTCTGCATCAGCATTGTACTTGATCTGACTTTGCTCCACCGACAGCTTCGCAACGCAGTGTGTGTCTTCGACATACGCCTCTAGCATCGGTGCATCGATCTGAATACGTAGCGTCGGCACGAGGTACGCTGGTCCTACTGGCTGTGGCGTTGACTGCCGACCCACGTACTGGTCTCCAGTATTCGTCTGTCGATTCGAAGACGCTTCCTCCTTTTCTTGTTCTGGGAGCGTCCAGAGTATATCCAATACCTCAATGGCATCAAAGATGAGTTCAAGGAGATTCAGTGGCATGGCCCATCCCGAAATCGACATATTGACCGTCAACCCTTCGCGTTTCCCAGGCCACGTGACGGCCGCCTGCGTCCCACGATACCACGCTTCGAGCT
Source organism: Salisapilia sapeloensis (assembly GCA_023334545.1). NCBI lineage: Eukaryota > Oomycota > Peronosporomycetes > Peronosporales > Salisapiliaceae > Salisapilia > Salisapilia sapeloensis. The sequence continues at coordinate 39,296 of JAADVB010000104.1, read as the reverse complement.
TTAGGAATGGGCCTTTGACAAGCTGCTCTGAATGAAGTTTCGCTGGCCGAAGCAAGCCGTTCTGCAGCGTCAAGAACGCGTCACCTACATGCAATAGCCCGTGGTTCGTGGCTTTCCGATAGTCTCGAATACTGACGTAGTTGGCACTAATGGCAGCATGGAAAGCAGACTGGTACTGGTCTGGTCCTTGATGCAGGTCCCACGAGAAGCTAAAGTCCGTTACGCTCAACATCATCCAGTTCGACTTTTCATGCTTTAGCAGTCGGTACGGTCGATATTCGTCCGAGAAGCCACCGAGAAGGATTTCATCCGAGATCATACCCCACGGCAGACCAGCAAATCGTTCCTTTTCATTCAATCGCTTGTCACTATTGTTCTGGATCTTATCGACACGCTGAGCAGCAGCCGTCAGTCGTCCACTCTGTTTCTTCCAACGTTCGGCATTCCGTCTCGCATTCTTCTCCATCGCGTTTTTCCACTTTAACATTTCTCCAGTCACATCTGACGCAAGGACTTTACGCGAAGCTCCTTCTGACGTCACGACTTCCATCACGTCGCACTTCATCGCGTCAGAGCGTTTAAACGGACCAGTGGCCGAGTCAGGTCGATAGATCATGTTGCAATCTTTCACGTGGAATATATCGAGGCAGTTAGCTCCAGAACCATTGTCGTAGATGGCAAAGATGCCGTCACTGTCGAGACAGCACCATGCGCGGTACCATCGACGGAACGCGAGCAGATCGTCACGGACGTACAACCATCCCATCATCTCATCGCCGCTATAGTAGACCCATCGATTGGGCGCTAATGCGAGTCGGATCATCCGTCGCCGACGCACGAGAGCTCCACGGACGTATCGCTGCAGCACGACGATGGCTTGGGCTGCCTGTCGCCAATCCGATCCGTCCACACTTGCCATCTTGGACTTACTCACAAGCTGCTTGAGCAAGAGTCGAGGGTAGGAAGATTGTCTCGCAGGATTCGGCACATCGTTCGACACACCTTTCGCAGCGCTCATGAAGAGTCGGAGGTGACTTAGATTCACTTCGTACGTGCACTTGGTGCTCTCATCTTCCGTTTTGCCTTCATCTTCTTCGCCAATAGTATTCAAGGAGCTAGGTCTAGTAGAATTATTCGATGCAGCATCAAGAAACGGTGCTGAACGAACGGAATCAAACGTCGTGCAGTCGCCATGGACATCCGGACTGGCGATAGCATTGACGAAATCATGGCATGCGTAGATGAGTTTAGTCATGAGCGTTTCATCAAAGACAAGGATGGAGTTTCCAAGGTCGAATAGGATCTTCGAACCGAATGAAGTCACATCATTCCGAGTACTTTCCGGATGACCGGCATACAAGTAGTCAAATTCAAGACGAAGAGAAGGCTTTCCTTCTTCTTTCGTATCCAGCACTCGTCGTGCGACACTCGAAGCAATGCAATGGTATCCTGTGACATCACTAGCGATTGCATTACGGATGTAAAAGTCCTCGATCGAGATACCGTAGCGATGGTATGCGAAGAGTCCTGGTCCAAAGCCACTGATGGTGACTAGAGGACTCGTCAGGACAACATCCGCGAGTACCTGCTCTTTCTGCGCTCGTACGAGCTGGAACTTAATTTCCTCCGACTCGATCTCGACCCATGCGACGGCATGGTCTGGCGTAACATTCGGCTCGGATAGAGATTGATGCCGGAACGTGAGAACGTGTGGATCTGGCATCGAATTGAGTTCCACCTCCACGTCAGACGCTGACGAGACGCTCAGTACGGACTCGAGAGCCTTGCTGTCGATCTTGGTCAAGAGCATACCAGGGCGAATGGCATCCTTTAGGTTTTGAGGACACTCGTCCGTCCAGTTCGTCACCATGACGTTGCCATCCGGCGTTAGTTCTAGCTCAAGACCGCATGGACCAGAGGGGATCCAGACACTCACTTCCGGCAGCGGGATGTCGACCGCGTGACTGAGCTCATGCCACAAGCTGGTGTGTCGATTCGGTGCTCCGGTCGCTGTTTCGAGACCTGCTTGATTACGCAGAGACACGATGAATTCGTATGGCCAATGCTCTTCTATCGTCGTGGCACGCGTCCAGCACTCTTCGTTCTTAAGTTCATCCAGTCCCTCTGACTTCCATGCCATGTTCCGCTTCCACAGCTCTACATATTCCTCTGCTGCATGCCGACCTTTTGCCGAGTCATGTGCTGCCTGCCGCTCCGAATGCTTTACCTGTTCCGAGATAGCTGTCCGCCACTCTTCATGATGCATCGAGGAATCGATCATCATCTTTAGAATGGAAAGCTGCTCTTCGTCTAGAGACAAGAGGACACGGGAAAGGAAGAAGCTTGCATGGTAGCGAGGATCCTCTGTCTGAGCGTGTTGCGCCGCTGTGTTCATCTTCAGCTTGAGCGAGATAGAGATTGGCGACACGAGGAAGCGATGGCGACTTTCTATCTTCCGTCGCCGATTATCCTCGATATTTCCTTCTGTGTCCTGGGTCTCTTGTTCTGCAGAAGGCTCTGGTATATCTCGCTGCTTTGTCCCCATTTCCTTTAGCTGCGCCAAAGCTTCTTTCACTTTACTCTGCTCAGCTCCTGGATCGATGAAGCATTCTGTGTGTGGATCAATGTACGCGGATACGTCGACTGCATTGACGAGTTTGAAGACGAGATGCGACTGATCATCGTCTGCCTTTTGCCCGGATGACTCTTCGCCCTCGACTACCCACGTACTTGGCGTCGTCACAGCAGATAAATAGCCGACAGTGATGCCACCAGCAAAGAATGATTCTGTCGCATGGTCTGTCGATCGGAAGGAAGCGGATGTAGAGCTCGAACCCATCCCTTGGGTCGGAGACCACGTTCCTTCGATACGAATTTGAAGGTTGCGGATGTCGATCTGTAGATTGTCAATGAGCTTGGTCATCGTCCGTCCAATCCATCCATCCGTGCCAAAGTACCCGTCATTATCTGTCGGCAACTCTGGCACGTCCGGGCCGTTCCATCGATGCAAGAGATCCTGTTCTAGCATCTGCATCTTCGTTTCGATAAGTGTCGAGATTTCCTGTCGTTGTCCATCTTCATCGTGTGTAAGTGGTTCAAGGACGAGTAAGACATCGACAAACTTGATTTTAGCCGCTGAGGAACCAAAGATCGCAGAGAATGGTAGATCTGCTTCGAATTGTCCGATGAAACCTGCTTTCAATCGAAATGGCAGCCATGATGGGATGATACTCTCTTTCAGTGTCAAATTCTCGAGCTTCAGTCGTTCTGAGGACTTCCAAAATTTTGCAGATACTTGTACCGTTTGGCTTTCCACGTATTTGCCAAGGAAGTAGTAAATCCAGGACTTGAGAGCGCCTTCGAGCATGCCTTCTTATAGCCTCGTATCGATGGACAAAATAGATTCTCCTGTGTTAATAGAGCGCTTCTTGGTATCCAAGTCAATTGTTTGTTGATAGAATCTAGTTGAGAAGACCGAAAGAGATTAATTCGCGCTGTGAGTAGACTCTTGGACGACCTGATCTCGTCACTAGGTCGACGCCGGCGTAAGTCGTTCTGTCTCGAAGTTAATTTTCTATACAATGCCATCTCCCAGACGGAGATTTGTTCGGCGGATGCTGCGACGAGCTTCGAGGCGATTGACAGCGACGGCGAGAGCGTTGCAGGGTGCACCACAGTACGCTTCCATGAGTACTTCTGGTGGAGATGAACGCGCCAAGGCAGATGCGGCTTCTGCTGCTGATCAGCAAGAGACTATTTTCGATAAAATCATTCGAAAGGAGATTCCAGCTCGCATTGCGTATGTGTATCTCGCGAGGTCAATGGTAGAGGAATGTCTGGCTGAACGGATAGATTTGTATGATAGATTCGAGGATGACAAGTGTCTAGCTTTTCATGACGTGAACCCGTACGTGAATGATACGTTTGTGCAGTTCGATGTACTGATGATGTGCATGCAGGCAAGCTCCGGTTCATGTTCTGGTCATTCCAAAGGAGCGGGATGGATTAACGCAATTAGCCAAGGCTGAAGAGCGTCATGAGGCAATCCTAGGTCACTTGCTGTTCGTGGCGAAGGAGGTAGCTCGCCAACAAGAGCTGGCAGAGGGATTCCGTATCGTCATCAATGACGGGAAGGACGGATGCCAGTCGGTCTACCACCTCCATGTGCACGTGCTGGGCGGCCGTACTTTGGGCTGGCCTCCGGGCTAACTTGTGAGAGCGAATTGGTGCTCCTAACAAGCAGAAACAACATGAAAAGCATTTTGACTCTGTCATTCATTCACATGTCTACGCTTGGGCGCTAATCTCCTTGTTAAACTGGTCCAAGAAGTTTTCCATAAACGCATGACGCTCTTCGGCCATTCGACGCCCAGCGTCTGTCTTCATCATTCCTCGGAGTTTCAGTAGTTTCTATTCAGAAGGTGGTAAGAAGTGACGTAAGAGGATGGAGACAGCTTGTTAACCTCGTAAAAGTGGTTGAGTGTCGGAGCCTGTCGATTCTTGGCCATATACTCTTCTTTCGTAAGCTCTTTTGTTGGTGGAATCTCAGGATCGTACAATGGACGCTTCTTGTGACCTCCATACGTAAAGCACCGCGCGATGCCAATAGCACCGATTGCATCCTATCATTATTTCTTCTTAGTACAGCTACAAGTAGTCTAAGTACGTCTATCATACTAGTCTATCGGCATCTTGCACGCATCCAAACTCAGTAGAAAGCTTTTGCTACCATAATACTGTGTCAGCTTAAGCTGGATGCGAGGTAGCACATGTATTATACCGTGGAATCGCTTCCAAGCTCTTCTTTAAAGCCCATGCTGTCAATAATGCCTGTGACCGTCGCGATAGTTTCCCCTGGCACTTGCTTCGACTGTAAGAAAGACTCTGCTCGTCGCGTCGGTTGTGAGCCTTCTGACTGGTATTTCCAGTCGTCAATGTCATGGAGGAGGGCAGCAAGATCAACAATCTCTAGTCGTTCTTCTGGTAACCCCTACCGACGTTTTCCGAGTTCACATTATGCACATGTGATTTACAGAGAGAAGAGAAGCGGTATCATACCTCTTCTTTAGCTAGCCGACGAGCTGTTTGCCAGACACGTTCGATGTGACACCAATCATGTGAGGCATCATTGTCCTGAAGCTGTTCACGGACAAAGTCGGCAGTTTGTTGCACGAGAGAAGAGGCCATATCGCCAAGGCAAGGGAAAGTATAAGAATGAAACAATATCAGGACACTTTGACACCAAATGGCGCGAATGGGATATTCAAATGCCGGTGATGGCGGGAATAGATCTTCAAGCGAAGTGATGGCAGTTACGCATCTTGATGCAAGGTTTCGTCTTATTTTAGACCATCAGTAGCAAAGCATGAGCGTTCGGAGCTCCTCGACGCGATCCAGTAAGCGCGATGGCTCTACCAAGGGGGCTACCGCCCGTATGGAAGATATAGACATCTACATGGAAAAGCTGTACGAAGACGATGTCGAGTGCAAGCTAGATGGGGCGACTAAGATCCTTCTACTTGCTGAGTACGCGGCGAACACCGAGTCTTTAGTTCAAAACGAAGCTTTAATGGTATACGAGTCTCCTTTGGTAGATAATGCACTTGGCTTACAAACAATTGATAGAGCTTGCTCTCTCGTGTTCTCAACGAAGAGTACAAGAAGAGCACGGATTTTACGTTAATGTTAATGCGCATCTTCTGGTGCTTTTCGAATTTTATCCAAGTCCACGGCATTCTCTCCAACTATCGCATTGGGGCGGTAACCTTGAAAGTGGTCGAATTTGAAATCAAGCGCTATGAAGTACGAGCTGAAGACGTTCGAGCAATGGAAGCAACAGCAAGCACGTCTGATGAAGAGGCTTTGGCGAAACTTGAGCGAGAAAAAAAGCGACATAAGAAACGGATGAAAAAGCAAGAACATCTTCTGTAAGTTTCCACTACTCTGCACAACTACTCTTCATTTACCAAAGTGATGTCTACAGGTACGTCTGCTTTAGCGTATTGATCAACCTAGCAGAAGACATTCATACGGAGCGTAAAATGGTTAAGAAGAAAATCGTTCTGCTGCTTTCACACGTACGTCGTAATCGATATTTATCATTCTTCAAAGCTTATGTGTTGTCGGATAGATGCTCGATCGAGTCGCTCCAGACCTTGTCATCCTCACTTTGTCGTTCCTGAAGAAGCTGAGCATTTTTGAAGAGAATAAGAACACAATGATCGAGCTTAATGTTATTGAAAGGCTTACCAAGTACGTTCGATGCAGTCACGATAAGACAGCGCAAACAGCTCTCAAGTTGCTTTTCAACTTGTCCTTTGATCCCGCCGCGAGGGAGTTACTGGTGAAGAACGGCTTGATCCCGAAACTCGTAGACTTGCTGAAGAAGCCTCCATTCCGAGCGCTGTCTCTGCGTATCTTGTACCACTTGAGTATTGATGATCGCTGCAAGTCCATGTTCACATACACCGAAGCTATTCCGATCGTAATGCAGCTTCTGGTAAGCACGATGATCTACTAGTAACCTCTTTTCGAGCATCATGTTTTGATTAATAATGCATGTAATAGATCAACTTCCCGCAGAACACGGTGGCGAAAGAGCTAGCGGCACTTGCTGTCAACCTTAGTCTCAATAGCCGAAATGCAGAGCTCATGTGTCAAAATCGAGGGCTGGAAGCTCTCGTCACGCGAGTGCTCCGGACGAAAGACTTGCTGCTTATGAAGGTCGTTCGCAACATTTCACTGTGGTCGTACACGCTTCAGGAAGACATCGTAAGCGACAAAATCTACAAGTATAAGGGCATGTGGGCTCCCTTCGTCTCTCCGCTTGTCGAGCTTTGTGTAAACACGGACAGTCACGATTTCTCTATCGAAGTCCTTGGTACGCTAAATAACTTGACTCCGAATGACTTGCCACCCAAGTCATCGTGGGCTACAATGATCAATGAACACTCTGTGCTGCCGTTCTTAAACAAGCTCCTGGTGCCAGGTTTCTCCCAAGACGATATGATCCTCGAAGTCATCCTCTTCGTCAGCGCAGTCGCTCTTGAATCCAAGGCTGCACCACTGCTTGCAACCTCCAGGTTACTACGGTCTTTTCATGTACTCTTCCAAGAAAAGCAGCATGATAATGAACTAACACTCCAGCTTCTATTCGCTTTCTACCGCTTGCTTCGTCACCAAGAAACATCCGACGAACTTCTCGTTGGCATCGGGATTGTGCCAGATCTACTTCTTGCTGCAGATGCTCGCAACGTTGAAATCCGCCGCATGTGTGATGTCATCATGGACCTCATCCTCGATCGCGAGGCTTCTCGTGATAAAGCGAGCGACTTTGTTCGACTGATTCGCCAGCGCCGATTTGAAATCCATAACGGCGAGTACTTGGAGATGATTCATGGAGAAGCTCAACGCAGTTCCTTCTTAAACAATATGGACCCAGCATTCAGTGACGAAGAAGACATGTAGGACATCCAAAGGCGATATGAATGATAAACAAAACGCTAGTTCACACCACTTCTGCTCTCTTATTCATGAATTTAATATTATGAAAAGAAATAACGTCCTGCCTACAAAAGATTTCGATGCAGCAGCAATCCCACGACATCCTTGCTATGAAATTCGCACCATTTCGATAGTGCAGCTTTCGGCCAATAGCGGTTCTTATCACTATTAATCGATGCACTGGGCGGTACAATGAACATTCGATATGGTCGGTTCGGATGATCCACTCGAAGTTCCAACACACGTGCGTAGTTCGGACTCTTATTCCCGTACGTCGACACTAGTTTCATGAACTTTTGCTCATTAAACACAGGTTTCATCTTAAAGCAGAATGGACTGGCATGAGTTTCATGCAGCAGCCTTTCAAACCATCGCACTGGTCGAGAATCCACTTGCACTGCCATCGCATCTGCCGTCGGAAAGTCGAGCTCCAAAGGCATGGACTCTGGTTTCGCCCATATCGCGTTCATAGTATACTCCTCTTCGTCCTTACTACCTAGTTGCTCGAGTCTCAATTGTAGGTTCCACGACAGACCTTCTTTATCTTCCTCTTGATCCATGGACACATCTCCAGCAGCCTCTGCTTCTTGATTTCCCATTGCACACAAGTGTACCAGGTAAGCAATGGCTCGATGCGTCACTTCTTCCCGGACAGCGCTGTCGGATGCTCCGAGACACTGGTACACGACGTAATTATCGACTCGAAAGTACGCTTCTTTTTGACGTCGATAGTACGCCGGACCTTCCAATGGCGTCTCGACAATGACATCCATCTACCAGGACGTTATTGATACAGTTCTAAAGCATACAGCAGATAGTTATGAAGCAACGTACCGTCAATCGATTCAAAACGAGAACAGTTCGGAAGGACCCGACGAGGTCACTTGAGCCTTTAAACTTGGTATCAAAGAACAAGAGCCAGTTGATCCATTTCGTACGGAGAGCATTTAAATGTTCCACGAGTTTAGTGATTGCTTTCCCGACAGCAGACATACGATCTTTTGCTGACATTTGGATCGTCATGACGTCATTCACTTGAATGAAAACGTCGTGCGTATTGCCTTGTATCCGTTGGACTTGGAACTTTACATTGACATTCGCACATACCTTTTTCTCCAAAGCACCTTTGTACTTGAGTTCCCCGCGCGTGAACTCGAGCGTATCCATCATCAAGTTCTTCGAGTCCTTGTCCAGTAGACCTCGAAGCAAAGCTCTGAACTTGGCGTCCTTGGTCTCCCCAACTTCCGTATGTGGATCGTACGGACCACCTAAAGCTGTCATCTGCGCATCGAACGATCGTCCTGGTGTCACTGTCTCGGTTGCATTCATACTCTCGGTACTTCCATTGTCCTTTGCAGTGGATTCCGCCTCCCAATCGGATTCACCCGAGTCGCTATAGTTACCAAACTCATCGTCATCATCGTCATCATCGCTGCACGTGATCATTTGGCTAGGTTCACTCATAGCTGCTGAAGGACCTGTGCTTGGTGCAGATGGCTGTGGAGGTTCCGGCTCAGCAGTAGGTCTAGCAGTCGCAAGTAGTGTACTAGTGTCTGTAGGAGTATCCTGCGTCGGAGGTGGCGCTTGTCGTTCCTTTCGCAAGTGGCTAAAGTCCGCTAGAAGTCGCTGCAAGTCCTCTCGCGCAGACCTACCGGCTTCCTTTGCCGTCGGACAAGCAGCTCGAACGACCGTACGGCCGTCGATGACGAAAGCTACTTGATGGTACAACGCAAGTCTTTTCGTTTCTTCCGTCAGTACCAAATGATGCTTTTGCTTTGCTTCATGCGCTGCCATGAGCGTCGTGGATCCTTTCTGCACTCGTTCGTCATATGTATCGGTGATTCGATTCCATTGCGTCCTCATGCGACTGATCTGTAGCTGGAATTCTGACATGACCGTCGCTTTGGCTGCATCAAGACTCACGCAACTAGCTTCTGCCTTTACATGCTCATTCTCACATAGGTAGATGGTACATTTATACGTCTTCTCTTCCCTCTCAATCGTTCGTGATAGATGTAACTCAGATGTGAGCAGTGCTTCCTGTTGCGTTGGCACCGTTTCATCCCATGACAAGCTCTCGATCTGTCTTACGACTGCTGGTGCTTCCTTTGCAAGCACTCGCACGAGTGCTTGATACGCAGCGACCTCCGCTCGCTCCTGTCGCTCTCGCATCTTCTCTTTAGACGGTTCATCCGGTCGACGTCTCTCTTCTCCTTGTGTATCAACGACAAACCCGATCGGTTCGCCATTGGATGGAGAAAGGGGTTCTTGCATCGAATAGTCCTTGTGGATACCTTCGTGCTTGTAGCTAGGTTCCGGACATCGATCCATCCGCTCTCGACAATCATCGTAGTGCCCATCATCCACGCGCTGTCTGCTGCTTGCAGGTTCCTCTTCACTAAGATACGAGTCCTCTGGGTACTGCCGCTTACGACTATACCTGTTGTCACGTGTCGAAGCGTAGTACTCGTGAGATCGATAGTCGTCGTATCCTCGATGACTGCGATAATAGTCATTGCTTCTCGCGTCGTAGTGCGACCTATTCTCCTGTCGATACGATGCATGTGGCGTAGGTTGCTCCGGTGGTCGAGTAACTCGTTGCACTGGCGTCGTAGGTACATTCCCCAAGTCCACGACACTCGCAAGGTGCTTTAAGAACGTCACGATCGCGTCATTCGCGTCGTTACGTGCGTACGCTTCGACTTTCGAGCGAGATGCAGTGAGTGGAAGGTTGTTCATCGCTGCAATCGCTTCCATCTCATCTGCACCCGTCTCTTTATTCGTCACTTTCACAGCTTCAATCCGAATGAGTCGACGTTCTGCTAGTGTGTTTTTCAATCGACGTTCTCTCTTCCGAATATCTGGTTCCTCAGCATCGTTCAAATACACTTTGACTTCCTCTAGCTGCGTCACGAATGTCCTTCGGCAGTCAACAAGCTTTTCCTGAAGTGCATCTGCAGCTCTTGTCGTCGCGTCACCATCGCTTGTCCCAGTACCTTCAGCAAATAGATGCGCGATACGTAGTGTCGTCTTGTACATTCCTTGATGAGATCCTTTCGGGTGTCTGTAGAGGGATACGCCAGTCGCTAATTCGATCTCGTGATGGTTCTTTGGAAGCACACCTGCTTGTGCTGTCTTTGCGAATTCGATTAAAGAGTCCTGTAGATCATAAGTAGAGCCAAGTAGCGTCGCAAGGAACTGCTTCCCTTCTTCTGGTCGACAAAGTCGATGGACGTCTGGTACCATTTGCTTACTCTGTGCTTCGACCGACCGAACGTTTGGTATCTTTAGATTCTCCTGGGCAGATCGCAGGCTCTCTTCGTACGTCTGATACTCATTCGAAGGGTTAAAGGAAATAGTCTTGCGTCCTCGTGCTTTGTTCGACCCTTGTCGCTTAAGTATACCCGAAGGCGGTGCTGGAGCTCCTCGAGGAGGAACGTGTGTTGATTGTGGTGGAGGTGGCGCATCGGCTTCTCTTACCATCGCGCTGTCTTCGGCGTAATCCACATCCATCGGCACATCGTTCTTCTCTTCCATTTCGCTCTCGTTCGCTGCTGTCTGTAGCGTCTCCTGAGAGTCCTGACTCGGCTCATCCGGCTCTGGATCCGGCGAGCCATTTGGGTTGCCTAGGACGACCTCTCGGAAGCCTTCCTTTCGCTTGATATATGCTCTTCCAGTCGGTTCTTCTAGCGTATTGTTCTTGGCGTTCTGTTCAAAGCGCTTTTCACGCTCGAGACGCATGGCTTCTGGTGCTAGTTCTTGAGCAGACATGTGGCATAGTTTCACGACATCCAAATATCCGTCACGAAGGTTATTTCGGAGTTCATCGAAGCGTTTGATGTTGGATAGGAGGTAGCGTAAGTGTGCAGAAGCTTCTTTCCGCAGCTTGTCATCGTTCATGACTGATTGATGTCGTTTGTGGATGTAATGTCGGAGGAACTGCTCTCCGATCGCGACACTAAGTGCTTTATCTCGTTCATCATCGCCAGAATGATCCGAGAGAAAGGCACTCGTTATATTCTTCATAAAGCTCTCGATGATATGCACCTTCAGCCACTTGTACTCTTGCTGTGGGAACCTCCGCAGCCACGACATGTCGACGTTGACGAGTGGCGGTGGACTGCGTTGCGGGTGTTGACTGGGAATCGTATGAGGAGTGTTGAAAGAGGGACGAGGTGGCGTCGGTGGCTTTGGGGGAGCATCGTCCGACTCGTCATCGGCAAATGATGGCTTGGGGGTGTACCCTCGAGCCGGACGACGTGGCCCTTCGTCCTCTTCCTCGTTCATTTCGTCGTCGATCACTTCTCGTTCCTTTTCGTCATCACTGTCGGAAATCAGGATCACATCCTGTTGCTTATCACCCTCTTCGTCTTGATCCTTCTCGCTTGGTATGGGCTCTCGATAGATATGGGAGAGCCATGTCTGGAATTCTACTGCGAATCGGAACCGACCGTCTTCGTACACTGCAGTCTTCATCGATCGAGCCCATGACTGTAGATTATGAAGCAACTTATATTCTTTCACTAGTTCTTTATTTATTACTTGACGATTCCGTTCGAGGAGGTGAGCATACCGATCGACAAGGACTTTGTGCTGGTTATCAATGTCTTCCAGTCGCTCCAGGACGCTACCATGGGTCCTATACACGACTGGATCGACACAGACGAGTGCATCCAAACGAACAAAGGCAAGTTTCAGGACACGACGGGAGTTGTGAGACTCTAGTTTATCCAAGTGGAATTTGAATGCACGTGATAATCTCTTGGCGTTTATCGGTAGTAAGACCAGATCTTCGTCATTGACTCCGACAAGATAGTCGTTATTCATGATATTTCCAATCGTACCAACACTCGATCGAGACGTGATATTATACGGCACGGTAGAAGGTATCACATTCGTTACCTGCAACAAATTCGTTTTCATAATCGACGTCATGTCCAGCCCAAGACTCGCCAACGACACATCCGTCGTGTAATTTGTCAAGTCATAATGAACCTCATATCTTCTACCTAATGACAAGAGCATTTTTGCTAACATGCGTACATGCAGTGCCCAGTCACGTACGTCGATCCGTAGGTCGGATGCGTCTTCCATGGCTTCTGTCCTTCGTTTCGAGTGTTTGGCGGTTCTTTTTATTAGCGAATCAACGGAAGCTTGAAGTGTCTTTTCATCCAATTATATCGTACGAACCTCCTCCACACAAAAGACTTCGCAATCATCAATTAGCACGAGAGTAGCGACGTAGGATGGCAACACAAGCCCAGGAAACGAGTGTGGAGGTGCCACAGGAACAGGAGCAGCAGGAGGAAGAACTGATGCTGACGTTGCACGTGACGCCACCGTCTACTGCCGTAGATGCACCAGCCACGATCCGATTGGACCAAGTTAGTCCAGCGGATACGGTGCTATCGTTGCGTCAGCTTTTGGCAGAGTACCCGTCACTTGCTTGCTTCACTTGCTATCGTCTAGAATTGCAATCTTCTGAGACGAACGAGTGGTATGTTTACTGTATGATAAAGCTTGGCGTTGAGAAGCTCATGATGATCATGATATGCTTAGGACACCTTTGAATGACTTTGTCGAGTTGGGCGAGTATGAGTCGCTTGCGGATGGAAGTACGCTTCGTATGGTCTTGGAAAAGTACACGGCACGTAAAGTTCGTGCGCATGTGCGTCGATTCCGAGATGCTTTGGCCAATCCTCCGATTCCCACGGCGTCTTCCGAGCAGGAACCAGAGGCGAATGGAGACGATGTGAGCGTCAAGAAGGGTGAAGACACATCGTCCAAGAAGGATGAGATTGCCAAGAAAGAGTCGGAGAACAAGGACAAGGAGAAGAAGGAAGTGACGGAGGAACAGCTCGAGCAGCTTCGTGAGATCCACAAGAACCTAGAGGGCATCAGCGTCCCGGTCGAGACGAACCTAGGAGACTTTTACAATCCGACGGAGCCGCAGAAGGACCCGAACGCCAACGCGGAGCTCCCGACGTGCGTCAAGAGCATCGTCTTCTCTGGCTACAACCCACCGCCAGGTCCTCGAAAGCTCGCAGGTGACTTGCTCTACCTCGAAGTCACCACGACGGACGACCTCGTGCACTTCATCACGGCGCACGTGGACGGTTTCTTTGTCAACCGCTCCACGCTCTCGTCGTTTGACCCTCGCATGTCCAAGAACGGCAAGCAGTGCCATCTCCTCTTGGATGTCCTCAAGCAAGCGTCGGACAAATTCTCTTCTGCCTTCGCCTCGCTGCTTGACCGTGCTGCGGAGCTAGCCAAGCAAGGCCCAGCTTCTATTGAGTGGATGGTCGCAGCCGGCAACAACGTCGGCGGCAAAGCGCCTTGGAACACGCCGATCGAGGCTGCTTCCAAGCATGATCGCGACCTCAACCGTGCTGAAGACGACTTGTGCGCCACGTACGGCATGGACGAACGTGGTGTCCTTCGCGACTGGAATGAAGAGTACCAGTGCTGTCGTGAACTGCCGGCATCGAACCCGAAGGAGCAGCTCGTGCGTAGTCGTGTCATGTACAAGATCGTGAGTGAGTTCGTGGAAGCTGCGACGCAAGGTGCTGTGGCGATTGTCGAAGGCCATTTGCCACCAATTAACCCGATGGATGACGAAAGCGCGCATGTGTACGTGTTCAACAACATTTTCTTCTCGCTCTCGATCGACGGGAAGCGGATGAGTAAGGATGCTGGTGGGGAAGAAGCTGCTTACTCTGCTGCCAATCGCGACTTGCAAGGTGTCAAGGCTCTGAACGAAGTCGATGTCGAAGGGCTACATACCCTCGCGACGACTGTCGTGGACTACTTGGGTATGCGTGTGATTGCGCAAAGTCTCATCCCAGGCATCCTCCAGGGTGAAGCAGCGTCCAAGCTCATCTATGGCTCAGTCGATGGCGGCAAGACGGTTGCGTCGAACGATAAGATGCACCAGCTAATGCTGCAGGCAGGAGAGAAGCTGCACTTGACTGAGCGCAAGGTCCAGCCTCTTGGTAAAGATGAAGGAGAAGAGGAGCAGGCTGCAGGTGCGCTCGTGGCGGACAGTGGCGCAGGAGGCGAGGCTGGTACCGACGTTGTACCGATCTGTGGCCCTGTGGATGCCAAGGGAATCCTCGGCTCGGACAACCGGATGTACGTGCTGGACCTCGTGCGTATTGCCCCGAAGGACGCAACGTACTATGACGTTCCGGCGGAAGACGCCAAGGACGTCGATGGTCTCCGTTTTGCTCGTGACGACGAAGGGTACGTCGCTTTGCTTCGTCCAGAGCTCGTGCAGCTGTACACGATGTGGAAGCAAGGTAAGATCCGAAAGGAGAAGCTGGAAGCGAAGAAGGCTGAGCAGGAAGGCGCAGAGGACGGAAAGGACGAAAGCAAGGAGGAAGAGATCGAGGTAGACCCGATCAATGTGAATGCCAACGTCTGGATGAAGTACGACGCTTCGATCGATGCGGAGGAGGTGAAGAAGGATGAGGAGACGGCGAGAGATGCTGCCGAGTACCTCCAGAAGGTCGTGATCCCGGCGTTCGTGGCCGATATGCGTCGTGGAGCGATTAACCCTGCGGACGGTCGCTCCCTCACGGAGCTCTTCCACTCTTGTGGTATCAACATGCGTTACTTGGGTCGCATCGCATCCTTGGCGCAGCAATTGGAGACGGTGGGTGCCATCTCCAAGTACGTGCTGGAGCTCATGGAAGTCGAGATGCTCGCACGTGTGTCCAAGCACGTCTTGAACGACTTTTTCAATGCGCATGAAGGCTTGCGGTCTGCTCCTGGCGACATGTTCGTCCAGTTCTTGAACGCTGTGCTTGGTACGTCGACGGAAGTGGAGGAAGAGGAGAAACCCAAGGCGAAGAAGAACAAGAAGAACAAGAAGAAGAAGAGTAAGCAGACGAATGGACATGCTGCTTCCTTGACGCCGGACGTGGATGTCGATAGTATCTGGACGAGACTTGAGAAGGAGGTGCACAACCGCTTCGGATACGACTTGACGCTCTGGAAAAAGAGCGTGAAGAGTGAGGATCAAGTCACGCGGACGCACAAGGTCATGCTCTTGCGCCGTTTGTGCCAGCGCCTCGGTCTTCGTGTCCAGAGCCGAACGTACGACTTCACCTCGGCCTCTCCCTTCGCCGCGACGGACCTCACGGGCGTCTCGCCGGTGGTCAAGACGTCGCTGCCGGACCATCCGTACCAGCAGGCCAAGGAGCTCTTGGAACGTGGACGCATGCGTCTTAGCAACGGTGCGTTGGCGGAAGCCTACGAGCTGCTGCAGGAAGCCGCCAACCTCTTGTATCAGGTCTGTGGCGGTGCCCATGAAGACGCTGCGCTCTGCAGCACCTCTCTGGCGACGGTGCTGTACCACGCAGGTGACGTGCAAGGCGCCATCGCGCAGCAGCAACGTGCTTTGGCGTTGTACACGCAACTGGAGGGCATGGACTATCATGACACGGCGTTCGCGCACGCGAATCTAGCGCTCTTCCTGCACGCAAATGCCCAGACGGACTTGGCGGTGTCGCACATGCGCCGATCCATCTACTTGCTCGAGATGGGCGGCGGTCCGCACTTCCCGGAAGTCAGCTCCTTGTACTCCAAGATGGGCATGATGTGCCAGGACGTTGGCCACATCACGCTCGCGCTCTTCTGCCACCGCGAATCGCTGCGTCGAGGAGAACTCGGACGTCTGCAAGTGGCCAACACTCTGCATCAAATGGCGCTCGCTTGCGGCCTCGCTGGTGGCTTCAGGGAGGCGCTCGCGTACGAGAAGAAGGTGTACGCCATGTACAAGGAGATGCTCGGTGATGAAGACCCGCGTGTGGTCGAGTCTGCGCAGTTCATGGAGAAGTTCACGGAGAAGGCGGTGGAAGGTGCCAAGGGACGTCGACAAGTGGATGCGGCGGCGGCGGCGGATGCGATTGCGAAGGAACTGCTGGACGAAGTGTCGGAAGAAGGTGGAAAGAAGAAGCAAGGGAAGAAAGTCAAGGCGAATGGGAGTAAGAAGCACTAGTCTTGTACGTACAGGAGGTACTGGAGGGCGATGTATGTGGTCGAGAGAGCATCGCAGGAAACGAAAATGAAGCGCAGGTTCTTAGACAAGTCTTGATTAGGGTATACTAGTGGTTTCCATAACAGCTCCATGCTCGTCCAAGTAGCGAGATAGGCTTTGCAGTTGCTCTTGGATCACCTGAACTTTATTACGCGTGATGTCTGCGTCCTTCTCCGCGCCGTATGTGCTCCGGCCGTATGGACGATAATCGGTCACGAGATGGATGTGACCTGCGAGCTCGGCGTGGATCTCACGCACGAGCTGGAGAAAGTCGCCGGATGATTTGTTGAAGGCAGCAGCAGAGCTCTCGTCTGCTGAACTTTGAGGCGTCACATGGCTCATTGCCGCTGCTGCTGTGCGGAGCACCTCCACTAGTTTCTACGTGCGTATATGTTAGTTTGTGCAGTTTTGAAGGTGTAGTAGGGAGGATACCTTTTCGACACTGTCGAGAGAAGCTAGGACGTCAGCATGCCTTGCACTGGCGGTCGTACTCTCCGAGAAATGCACTCGGCTATTGAGCTCCATCGTGGCTAGTTGCAGGAATGTTAAGTTGGATGGAGACGAAATGCTGTTGATTGGGTGAATATACAAAAAAGTAAATCGGATTGGATAAAAATAGGGATATGGAAGTTGATCGAGTATAGCTCACGTTGCTCTGGTGGATGGATCTGTTCACTTTAAGATAGAAAGTAGAGCTAATTATTTGTATTTAAGACAGCAGGTATTTTGCAGGTTTGTTAAGGGTGCGTCTTGTGATGAATGTCGAAGTTGTCATAGTCGCCTAGATTTGCATGAAAGTATCTTTTGCGCAAAGTTTCTTGCCACTCGCTTTGTGTCCTTGCACTCAGGAGATACAGAAAGATCCAGTTTTCTGCAAAACTGGGGCCATATACGTTGAGTGAATAACTGCGTATTATGGAAGACATTGAAGGCATTATACAAACAAGCACAAATGAATTGTAATAGGAATCAATGCCCAAGTCTCAGGCTGTTGGTCCTACTCCTAGGTTTATATCCGCGTGTAATGTCTGTTCCTCTGCCGTGTCTTGGTGGGAATAGTGTCGAGAGTATAGTGATAGATCGTCGGAAGTCATTCAGGTTGAAGTTGCATTCGATTTACTTGCAACATTGAGCTTTTCGCCATTTCAGTGGGACGGGTACAGTGTGAGTCGCAAATGCCGCCCAATTATTTCGTTCACTACTGTACTACGTCTGTTCCGAAAGAATAGCAAAGAGCTCAATAGCGCAAGTAAATCGAAAAGCTCACCAAGTCTCGCGCGCTTTTTCAAATTTGCACATTTCGAGCAACAGGCGTGACTTAAAGTCTTCTCCAAGATTGTTTCCTCCTGATTACATCGAAGACCAAGGCGGTGGTCGACCAAAAGAAGCAAGGTTGTGTTCGTTGAGAGGATAATCGAGGATTATGCGAGATAGAATATACGGTATGGTAACGAGCACGTGCGAACTGTGATCGGTATTATGCCTCTTGAATTGCCTTTATTGAAATGCACGAAAAGGTAGATGATGCCGAAGGGTATACCGATTCAGTACTAATTCGCTAAAAGCAGGTCAACTATATGTTGCAGCTTTCACACAAATCATGCTACAGAGCATGTCAATGGAAACGTCAGTTACAGCAGATGATGCAGAACGAGAGGCAAGTTAAAGCAAGAATATGGAGCCGCATCTCCATCGATAGAAGACGCGACTCGCTTTGTGGCCCTTTTGGCGGGAAAACTATATGGACATACTATAAAAATTACAATGTTATGTAGCTTATCCGAATTAGCAGTTATCAACGAACACAGAGCTGTCCGATTGGGATATCATTAATGGAATGACAAATTGCAAATCCCCGATGTTGCCAAATCGGTATGCAGTGAGAACACGGTCTAGAGTATGACGAATACTTGCTAATAAAGCTTTTTGAAAGTAATCGACTACACATCTCACAACGTGATCTTTCGCTCGCACTTACAGTCACTACGGGCTAATCCCAGAGATTTTGTACGAGATTTTTCCATTTCTCTTAGCAAAGCTTCAATTGCACGATTGGTGCCGAAGTCCATCGAGCTGTCTTGGTCTGCTACAAGTTCACGTTCGTGGTTGTGCGTGATTTATCGCGATAGAGTAGTCGCATACCGCTAAACACTTCGTTGAACACACGAGCGTAACTGAAGTTTACAAAGCTTTGCTTTGCAGCCTAAGATTTTACGTGTACTATGCTGCCAAACCTTATCGTAGACGCCTAAGTGTAAATGAAAACTTATGTGTACGGCTTGCCAAACCAGTTCGACGAGCTCCGTGCAACTTTTTCATATATTTCATGATGAATTACGCACTTGCTGTCACGAAAGGATCCAAATTAATCCATGCATGCATATTTTCCAAAATTGGTGAGTTAGCCTAGGCAAGTGATGCCTACACGTACGCAAGAAGGTCAAGAAGCTATTGTGTGCTGTACTCGAGTATTGCTAATCTTCATGCATGGTTTAAATGAAGATAAGTGAAAGACACTGGCGAGGTAAATAAAAGTGCTCAAATATCATTGTGAAGTCAAAGGTTTGCGTCGAAAGTCACGAGTCAATGCCAAGTTTCCATCGGCATATTGAATCACAATTTTCAGTTTCAAGCTAGTCCTTGCATTCTTAAATGATAGATCCCAAGAAACAATATTCAACGGTCAAACTCTGTATGGCATTCAACACTACCATCTACTTCCTAGCGATGAGATAGAGTCAAGAAACTCCATGCGCCGTGTATACTCTAATTGTTCCTTTACGCCCTAAAAACCCTACTGTATGAACATTAAAAATATCCGCAATACTGAAAATCGTATGGATTCAGCGCGGTACGATGAGACGTCATTTGGACCAGCTTTACATCTCGCGAGGCGATGGGAGCGACGGTGGCGGAACTACGGCGCGAGAATGCCGAGTTGAGCGAGTACATCGCCACCGAGATGCAGAAGAACATGGAGCTACAGCAGAAACTACTACAGACGCATCGGGATCGAGACGCGACCATCGCTCGAGAGCACAAACGGACGCAGGAGCTTTCGAACCAGGTACTTGAGTAGCCCAAGTGTAGCTTCTGCCTACCACTAACTCTTCTCGGAGATAGCTGCAAGCACTTGATGACGAATACAAGACGTTGCATGCGGAATGTCTATCGATGGCTAAGGCTGCATCTTTCCAACCAGCTCCGATGAAAAGTGGTAGTCGTGGACGACAAGGCACGATGCCACAGCGCAAGCCAACTGACACATCTCGGTCGAGCCAAGCGAACGATACGTCGAGCTCCGATGGAAATAGTGCTCGCTCCCGTCGCTCTAGTACCATCCGTGACAAGCTCTCGTCGAAACTTGTGAGCATCAAGCGTCGTACATCTAAGGCGATCCCACCAGCCTCCGTCGCTCCAAGTGCTCATACACCTCTAAGTGAAGAAGACGAGTCACCTGAAAACCGCACTAGCACTCCCTCAGAGCCTCCACAGACACCACCCGGTCGTGCCTCGGACGAACAGTTTGACCACATCGGCTACGACACGGAAAACAGCGAGCACGATCAATTGGACTCGGACTTTGAACACACGCATGACGAACCACTGAGTCCACCGGCCTTTGAAGACAGCGCAGAGGATTCCGATCGAAGCAGCGCTAGCAGTATCGCCGCATACGAAGAAAGAGAAGGGTCTAAGACTTGGATTGAAATGTAAAAGAGCTCATGGTATCGTTTATCCTTTCCTTCCTCCTCTCCGTAGCCATAGCTATCGATAGCTAACATGTAGCTGGTATGCATAGCAGGAGAGCTACTATCGCATTCACAAGGATCTAAGGCAGAGTAGCAGCAGGAGAATGTGTAGAATGATAGGCGTACCGACCATCGCCAGATAGACTAGTCGAAAGGGTATATGCACGGATGTCTCTAGCATCGTAAGCGCAAGACACCACGGATCAAAACCATCAAATTCTAGATTGAATATAGTTTCAGCCTACACAGAGAGGACGTTTGCAAATGCAACTAGTCTCGACGTCGCGTCCAAGTGGATACAAACTTGCTACAACCACGAGCTTCCGTTTTACTCGGCGACGGGCTCGGCAGCGGCACTCGAGCGCCTGGCCAACTTCTGCGCCTTGAGCGACGCTAGCGTCGGTCTCTCGAACTGGGACTTGCCGAGCTTGCGGTTCACATAGTAGACGCGGCCAGTCGAGCGAGAGACCTTGGCTTCCCACCCAACAGGCAGCGACACCTCGGGGAGTGCATCCAGGTTGAAGGATTCACGCACCGGACCTTCGTGGTTGTTCATCTTTTCCTTGTCGAAACTTTCTTCCTTGCTACCCGCCCGCTTCGTGCGGTTCGTCGACATGCCGTAGTTGACGGCAGCACCGATGCGGCCCTTGATGTTGGACATGGCACCCGTGACGCCGCTCTCGACACTCTTCACGAGCGTGTTGCGCGTGACGATCGAGTCTGTCTGACTAGACGTCATCGTGTCATTGTTCGGACTGTCCTGCAGCGGGTCTCCGTTCTCGTTCTCTTCAATGCGCGACTTGGAGGTGCCCCAGATCTTGGTCGACAAGCTCATACGCGGCATGCGGAAGGAAATATCTGGCGCTTGGAGGTAGGACGCACGTCCATTCGAGTGAGCATCGCTTTCGTTCGTAAGCGAGTCCATGAGGACATCGTCGTTGTCCTTCTTCGAGCCGATGGTGCGGAAGAGCGAGCGTGCCTTGGTCACCTCCTTCTTCGGTTGCGTCGGCATGCTCTCGATCGTCTTCTTGAGCTTGACGTTCTCTGCCTCGAGCTCCTTAATCTTCTTATCCCTATCCTTGACTTGGTCCTCGAGCGACGCGACGCGGACGTGGTTACCAGCCGAGGTCATCTCCTTATCACTACGATACTTGCTGACTTCACCACGGAGGTTGGATAGCTCTTCCTGCATCTTATCATTCTTCTGTCGCAATTTCTGGTTCTCCTCCTGCATCTTTTCAATCATCCCACCAGCATCCACTTCCGCCGACTCTGTTGGTGCCACTTGCTCCGTCGACAACGTCCGCTCGCGTTCCAACTGAGCACTCCGCTCTTTCTCTTCTTGCAGACGATCCTTAAGTTTCTGGATCTGATACGCCATGTCTGCCTCGAGTTTCTTTTCATTCAAAGCTTCTAAGTACTTTGGACGCTGGATCTTCATACGCGCAATCGCTTGCACACGAATGACCATGTTGTGCACCTTAACGAACTGACTGCGCTTGGAGAACCCACGCGCGTGCTTCTGGATGATAACAGCAGCATGCTCACGCTTGACTTCCGTCGCATACTTGCGTCCTTGTGTGCCTCGCCATTGCGCTTGGCAGAGAACGAGACCTTTGTGGAAGGCATAGTATCGACGCATGGCGATGACGCATCGGATGACCGACTGCAGCTTGACGATAGCAGCTAGTTGGCGTAGGTAGCGGATACGCTGTGTGAATCCGACCATGACGTTCTGGAGGTACGTGGCCTTGGCGTCCAACAGTCTCTTTCGTCGGTCTTCCAAGTCTTCTAAGACTCCTAATTGGAAGTAGACACGTGTCTTACCCATTTGATATTGCTCTGGAGATGCAAGTTTGAGCTTATCCATGAGCATTTGACAACGCTCTTGCTCGGTCGAGCCTCCAGACGGAACGAAGAGCCAGTACTTGTCAAGAATCTCCGAGTGCAAGAGACGGTTGGGGTACGCTGCACGCGCGATGCGGATGGCTTCGATGACACCGGCACAACGCAGTTGCGAGATGACCATTGAGTTATCCATCTCATGCGCACTCTTGACAGAGTTAGGCTTGATGCAACGGACGTACTGCACACGCGTGGATTGGATCGTCGTCATGAGTTCCGCCAGATTGTTCTTGAACTGTGTGCCGACGGTGCTCGATGCGACGGAGCCTCCACCGCCACCGCCACGTTTACGACGGTTGCCAGTGTCTGCTGCTTCCGGTGCAGGTTTCTGCTCAAAGAGTTTGCCGAGGAACGGCTTGGACGATCCACGCATGAGCTCTGCCAAGTCTGGAAGGAGCGCGTCCTTGTGTTTTTCGAGGAAGCCCGTCGAGTCGTACATGACAGCACCAGCGTAGTGCTTAATGGTAAAGTCTTTCTGAGATGTACGTGGGAACTCGATGACGTGGGTCATGTCGTCCTTGTGGAGCGATCGGACTTTACCCATGAACGAGGCTTCTGTGCCCTTGGGGCGCATCAGCTCTTCGTTCAAGAGCGAGATGATACCCATCTTACTCTCAATGACCGTCAGGACATCCTGGTTATCAGCGTACTCGACGTGTTCCCAGTTAATTCCTTCTTCTTCATATTCGAGCTGCACTGTCTTGAAGACATCTTCCGTGAACTTTTGCTGAAGCTTTTCGTTCGCATAGTTGATGCAGAACTGTTCAAACGAATTGTGTTTAAAGTGTTCGAAACCGAAAATATCCAAGACACCAATGTGATAACGCATGTGGACGTCGTCTGCGAGCGAGTCATTGATGATGTTCACAAGCCAATCGAAGATATTCGAATACGTCGCCTTTGCAAGAGCGTCACGACAGTCCTCAGCTTGCTCTTTGTGCAGAGGAACGCTATACACATCGTTTACAGCACGCATTGTACGGGAGCACAGAGCTTTCTCCATCGCTTCCCACGTGAGTCCGAAGAGTTCTGTTGCAGCCGTAGCGCCGGCATCACCAGCAACGATACGGGACTGCTCATCGTCATCCGGATTGGACTCGAGCTGCAACTCACCGAGGTTCAGGATACCCGCGAGGATCTCAAACAGAGGCTTCTGGTCTTCCGGCGTGAGACCGACGAGCTCCAAGGCATCGCAGGTACGACCGAAGAGGTCCTTGTCAGACATGCCTTCGATCTTTTGCGTCTTGTTGTCGCCAGTGTACCGGTATGCTTTGGAAGGATCGAGCTTGAGCTGCGAAGCAGTGTCTCCGCTCTCGAGGAGTTGATAAAAGATATGGTAGTTTCGCTCGGCGTCATCGTGGCTAATGACACGCGTCTTCTCGAGCAAATAGGTGCGGCACTTGGCACCAACGAGCGTTCCATTCGGATCGAACTGGAGTTGTGTGAATTTACCGAATCGACTCGAGTTATCGTTTCGCACCGTCTTGGCGTTACCAAAAGATTCGAGGAGCGGATTGACTTCGATAATGCGCTTGATAGTCGTGTTGTTCATACCACCAGCGATCGTCGCCAAGTGGTTCATCAAGATCTTGGTCGTCTCCGTCTTCCCGGCACCAGATTCGCCAGATACGAGGATGGACTGGTTGAGCTCATGCCTTCGCATCGAGTCATAGGACGCGACGGACGTCGCGTAGACGTGCGGCGGGAGCTCTTCCTTGGGCTGGTTGAGGTACTTGAGGTGCTGCTCCTCCGTGTAGAGGTCCGCGAGCCACTGGTACGGGTTGACGGCAATGCAAATGTCGCCTGTGTACGTGTACGGGAGTTGCTGTAGGAATCGCTGCTTGACATTGTACAAGATCGCGGCTTCGTGGAGATAGTTGAGGGAGATCATATCTTCTGCCCCATGCTCCCCCAGATTCTCATTCTGGTATGGCAACGTCTCGAGATTGTTGCTGGCTAGAATCTGCTTGACTTTCTTGTCGCCCAAGTCGACGTCTCGCTCTTCGACCGTGCCGTCCGGGAGTTCGACCTTGGCATGGACCTTGCGAGCGCCGTTCGTGCCTTCTTCTTCCCGCACGATCTCAGCCGCTAGCCACACGTGGTCGGGGTCTGGGACGTAGCACTTGGCGCCATCCAACGTACCGCTCATTCTTCTAGTCTGGGTATGCGATCCTCCTCCCCCTTGTCGGTCTGATTTGGTTATGACGGAGCTGCGGGAGGGGCGTCCTGCCTCCTCTCGGACCATACTCAAGTCAAGATAGTTTGGATGGCAGCTGGCAGCATCTGATCCAGAATACGACATCCACAAAAGATATTTCTTTCCATAGGAAGTGCATGTATATTTATGAGACGAGGGTTGAGACGACGCCAGTTCAACTGTAGAAACAGATTTTTTCGAGTTATGGCTAACTTCTCTGGTAAAAGTATCTTCGTCGACGATGGATGATACTTGCGATCGTCTGTACTTGTCCCAAAGCAGAAAGGAGGGAAAGCAAGTTGACAGGCTTGTTGACTGAAGGAATGGCTGAGGCAGATGTGGTGAGAAAAAAGGAAGAGCAGCTGGGCGTAGAGCGCATAGAAATCTTTAAGGGTTGTATATTCTACACCACAGGCGCATCCTCCGCGTGCTCGTCGTAGATACGAACGAGTGCCTCCTTGTCGCATTTCATGTTCGTGACGGGGCATGTACCAGCGTTGCTTAGATGTTCGTAGATGCACGTGTAGCAAAAGACATATCCGGAGCTTGCCATCGCAGGGTTGACACGAGGGCGTCGACAAATCGGACAGAAGCCTGCATCAACCGGTTCATGTCCAAGTTGTTGGCTTGTGAACTGCGGTGGGAGAGGAGGAGGAGGTACGGGCGTGTCTACTGCGTTCATACGCTTCTTCGCCGCGACACCTTCATCCGAGTACATCCATTCCACGAGCTTGTAGCCGGCGATGCCAAATAGCAAGACGAGGTACGAGTGATCCTGGACGGCCCAGACAGATTGTCGGAGGCCGCGCTGGAGACGATGCAGTAGCGAAGGTCCTCCCCATCGCTTTAAAACCTCTGCTCGAGCTGCACGAGCACTGTCTTGGAAAGCAGTCTAGAAGGGAGATTAGCTTGGTAGTAATACTAGAAAGGAGAAGGATACCTCGTCCTCCATGGTAGCACGCACGAGCACGACCTTGAGACGTCGTAGGATCGGGGTGAAGTACGGCGTATCCTCGAACAAGTAGAGCCACTAGCCATCATCTTGTTAGCAATACGTGCGGTAGTGACACGTGTTGGCGTCTATACCTGGTAGAGGAAGAAGACACCTTCGTAGGCAAAGTGAATGAACGGATAGACCTTGACAAACCCTCGTTTGGTTTTATAGAGCACTTGTAGTCGCTGCAAGTGACGGAGAAACTTTTGCATGCCACCCATCGACTGCGACGACTCCGTATTGGCGACGTCTGGTCTCGGTGGGCTCTCCACCAAGTCTCGATGGTAATTGTCTACTTTGCTTTTCATGTACGGCAGCAAGACAGCATACAGTAGCGACCGTCGTCGAGCCGAGCTCGTCAGCGGCAGTGTTTTCGTCGTTTTATCATCCGACACGAGTGCTCGCTTCATACCAAAGAATTTTTCCGTTGCAAGGCTGTCATAGCTCGTTAAAAAGTGTCGTTCGAGCATCGCGTGGAGGAATGCGTAGAGCTCATCAAAGTATCGCACGCCGATCGATTGGGCTACATCCGGGTATGCTTCACACACGGCATGCAACAAATACTCTGCCGCAGGTTTGAAGCTCGTATTGAGTTTCTGTTGCATGAGCAACTCGAAGAGCGAGGGCGGCGGCGCATGGCCTTCCTCGATGCCAAAGCCATGAGTCTGCTCTAGAAAAAGCATCTTCTGGCGGATGACGTAAGCAGATGTACTTGAACTATGGCTCTAATCAGCTTTCGATACAAAAACGCATACGAATTGTCTCTCGAGCTCATTTATCAAAATGCTAGCTACCTTCCGTCGTTCTACCTTGAAGACCTTGCACCGATCGTTTTCATCTGCCCCATCGGGAAATGTATCCTCCATCCCCTTTTTCATAATACAACTCGAATTTTGACCTTGTGGGTGACGATAGGAAGCGGTGATCGTAAGCTACGCTCGGACGCCCATTGGGACGTTTAATGGTGGCTTGGGCTCCATGCCTGCTGTTGAGCTAGGCGCTATTGCCAATGCCGTTGCCGTCGAGAGGGCGGGTATCCAGCCCTCCCAGATCCAGGAGGCGTACCTTGGCAACGTCGTGAGCGCTGGCATTGGCCAAGCTCCGGCTCGTCAGGCTGTCCTGAAAGCTGGTACGTCCCCCTTGTATAGATCTTCGACGATAATTGCTTATCACTCCTTATACCAGGTTTCCCCGAGTACATTCCGTGCACGACCGTGAACAAGGTTTGTGCGTCCGGCATGAAGTCCATTGCGACGGCAGCGCAGAGCGTCATGGCCGGTAGCCAGGAGATCCTGCTCGCCGGCGGATTCGAGAGCATGTCCAACGTCCCGTACTATCTCCAAAAGGCACGTACGGGCTACCGCCTTGGAGACGGCAAGCTCGTGGACGGTGCCATCCATGACGGACTGTGGGACCCGTACAACAACCAGCACATGGGTATGTGCGGCGAGAAGTGTGCGGACGACTTTAACTTTTCTCGAGAAGACCAGGACGCATATGCACGAGAGAGCTACCTCCGAGCGCTTGAGGCCAACGAACGTGGCTTCTTTGACAAAGAGATCACGTCCGTGCGCGTGCCTCAACGCAAGGGCGATCCGTTGGAAGTGAGCAAGGACGAGGAGCCGACGCAGACGCCTGTGGACCGCATCCCGACTGCCCGTCCGGCGTTTAAAAAAGACGGAACAGTCACGCCTGCCAATGCCTCACCACTGAACGATGGCGCGGCGTCGATGGTCATCATGTCCGCCGCTAAAGCCCAGTCTCTCGGTCTTAAGCCACTGGCTCGCATCCGCGGCTTTGGCGACGCCGCACAGGCGCCACTAGAGTTCACGATCGCGCCGTCCAAGGCTGTTCCGATCGCACTGCATCACGCGGGCATGCAGCTTGAGGACGTCGAGTACCACGAGATTAACGAAGCCTTCTCGGTCGTTGCGCTCGCTAACATGCAGCTCATGGGTCTTAGCCACGACCGCGTGAACGTGAACGGAGGTGCCGTGGCACTCGGCCATCCGATCGGTATGTCTGGTGCTCGTATCGTCGGCACGTTGATCCACATTCTCCAGGAACGTGACGCGACGATCGGATGTGCGTCGATTTGCAATGGAGGTGGAGGTGCTGGCGCGATGGTCATTGAGAGACTGCAGTAGCTAGAAGGTCGAAAGAAAACGAAAAACCGTTTGGAAAGACTATATAGATGCTCTGGTGTAGACGATCTAGTTGATTTCATGCAAATTGCGACGTAGAGCATGACGCTGATGCTCTGTGAGTTCATAAGCATCGCACATGCCTTCGACAAACGATTCGATCTGTGCTTGAGGAACGTCAAACTCGAGCATACTGAGACTGAAGGATGCAATTTGACCAAACACAATGTTGTGGATACGCGCCACAGCTTCCTGTCGACTGGGTATACCTACACAATCCACAAGGTAAGAGTAAGATTGCAAAGATGAGATTGAGAAGAAGTCTACCGTCTTGGTCAGAGTATGTTTGCGGCAGGTCTTCCCATGCGTATGGCTGAGGCATCTTCTGTAGCTCTTCTCCAACAGCAAGTAAGAGCGCTTTCTCCCAGAACTGGATAAGGATGGATTAACTGACAGTCGTAGAAAGATGGTAGGATAGTGGACGTACTGTTGGTTTTTTCCAGATCGAGTGCTTTCTTAGCTCTTCTTGCAAATAGACCTTCACTTCCTTTTGCCCAGAGGAACTTTTCATGGTACTTTGTTCACTGTCTTCTTCTTGACCGCCAGACGTATCAGGAATGAGTTTTGGTAAGTAGAATGTCTCGGCGAGGATCATGGCAGTCTTGGCAGCCTTAAGATCTTCGTGTTGTACACATGCATCCAGGAAATGATGAAAGCAATGGACTAGTGTATCAAAGCTGACTTGACTGTCGATACGAGTCTCCATGCTGCGTTGGCGATTGAGACATTGAACGAAGAAGGCTCGACCTTGTCCTTGTTCACATACAGTTTGCACACGACCCGAGATGTCGGTATCAGAAGCTACCTGAGTAGTCGTTTGTGACTCGCTGCTCTGTGCTTCCCCATTGACATCACTGTCCTCGTCTTCCTTTGGTTCTGTATTAGAAGTGCTAGTGGCGCGGAAGAGTCCCTTGAGGTCTGTCTCGATAAAATTTAGCTCCACATTATTCACCTGAGCGCTTGTAGTCTCCTCCACTTTCTCCATTCCGGTATCTATATGGCTCGAATGGACCTCTTCCTGGTGTTGCTTATGCTCTGAAGACGACATCTGCCGCCAGTGCCAGTCCATCAACGCTAGTGCTTTGCCTTGGAAATGTAGATTCTCCGGGTCGCGATATTTCTACAAGTAATCTATCATGAACAACGATACAGCTCTCTTTGTAGGATCTAAACGCACCTCGACGAAGAGCTGGATATCATCCGGACGACTCAAGCTAGCAATAGGCTGTTGCAAGGAACTTACCAACCTATCCGTCACCTTTGCTCGTTCCTTTTCGATCTGGACAAATTGCTGCAGACAAGTGTTTAGCTGGTCTAGACGCTCTTCCTCTGCCTTTTGATACGCAAAGCTCACAGCCATCGCCATCTCATCTCTCGCGACGATTGACTTGTATAGTTCTGTCTTGCTCTGCTGCTTATCCATCTCTGCCTGCATCTGTGCCTCTTCACTCTTTTCAATCCTCGTCGCAAGCCGCTGCAGCTCGAACGACGGAATGCCAATGTCCTACGTCCACAAATTTAAGTGCATGCTTTTAGC
Organism: Salisapilia sapeloensis; assembly: GCA_023334545.1. Taxonomy (NCBI): domain Eukaryota; phylum Oomycota; class Peronosporomycetes; order Peronosporales; family Salisapiliaceae; genus Salisapilia; species Salisapilia sapeloensis. The sequence goes on along the minus strand of JAADVB010000104.1, from coordinate 10,164 downwards.
CTTGTGGAGAGAAGATTGCTCACCTGTAGAGCTTGTATCTGCCTCGCTTTTGCGTCGAGAACATTATCAGCAGCATTGTAGACACGGGTCTTGGCCTACATGCACGTGGATTACGATACATACCAGTACATTTAGCTCATGACGACCTACCTGGTTATAGGTTGTTTCAGCACGCTTGTACTCCTTATCCGCGTCCTTGATCATGCCACGCAATGTACGAATATACTCTTGCGATGCTGAATGCAAAGCTTCCAAAGGCTCCACGACTTGATCTTCCAACAACCGAGCGAGACGTAGCTGCTGCATACACACAGCATCACAGTAGCTACGCGTCTCTTGCAATGCATCAAACACTGAAGAATCCGATACCTCAAGCTCTTCTAGCCCTGCTGTCTTAAGACACTTACGCAAGTCTTCGCTCTGACGACGTTCGATCTCGACTTTACGTCGAAAGAACGCGAGCAATTGCTGTACACTACGTTTCCCAGCATCTGCATGTGCATTAATCGATTGGAGCGGTACTTGACAGAACGTCCGTCTCCATTTATTCTCTGAGGCAGTCGCCTCGGCAGCATTCTCCGCATTCCACGCCATCGTGCGATCTGAGAAGACAAGTACCTCAAGCGTACCACTCATGATGTCAACAAGCCTCCATGTTTGTCTACTCGAGCTACCTACTTCTCGCACAAACTCGTACGCACTATTGTCTATCCTACCAGTACATTCATCCGCTGCCACTTGCACAAGCAACGAGAAAAGAGATCCAACGTCCGAATCTACCTGAACTGCTGCTGGAAGTCGTCGTCTCGCGAACGTCGAAGGAAGTCGAGCGCATCACCAGCATCTCCCGTCGCAGGCATTTGTTTCGGACGATCCTCCAACTGTCGACTTCCGTCAGTCGACGATGGAAAGTACTCTGGCTCGAGGAAACCTTGGAGCGATCCGTACGACCCGCTGCTATCCAACGTCATGGACGCGCCTCGACCAAATGCATGCTTCTCCAGGCGTCCGCTGCTGCTGAAGCCGTGCTCGCCAGGTTCCATCAGACTATGGTCCACTGGTAGTGACATGCTCATACCCATCACACCACTTCCAAACGCACCAGAGCTCGAGCTCTTGTCATGATAGCTCGATGGAGCCCACGCATTCTGCCCGATCGGCATGCTGGCGGATCGACCGCTGCCATTGGAAAAGGCTGAAAAGTAAGCTGGCGTATCGGAGGAGGTGGACCTAGGTGGACGCAAGTCAGAGTCCAGCGAGAACTGGTCTTGATCAGCCGCTTCGTTGCTCCAAGGTTGACTCCATGGCGACCGTTGCCACGAATCCTCGTTGCTTACGAGTCCTTGAGGCAGGTAGGTAGACGGCTCGGAGGAAGAGAAGAGCGACGGAATGTCTGATGACGGTTGCGGTGGAGCAGAAGGTGACAGCTTCCATTGCTCCATGACAGGATCCGTGTCCATGGCGCTGGAAGACGTCGCGACGTGGAGAGGAGACGAGCGATTGGACCTGCCTGTCGTAGGAGATGCAGCGTATAGGCGTTGGCTGGAGCCTCTGGAGGATGAGGCGCGATCGCCAAGAGACAGACTGGACAGGGACTCGCCCAGCGCATTGGTATCGCTCAGGAAGCCTGCTGGAGAGGACAGCGGAGGTCCTTTTGGAAGAGGTCGGTTGCCGTAGCGGACAGCAGCAGCGTATCCGCCGACGATGCCGTTGCTACCAGGAGAAGGGAGACTGCGGCCTTCCATCATGTGGCTTCCATTGGAGAAACTCCCGCCAGAAGGTGTGATCGGCGTCGATGGAGCAGAGCCGATGCTGGCGTCATCGATGCTACCGACGGAACCAGGGCCGGTGGTGCCGTTGAAAGAGCCTGTTCTGGACGATGCAGAGCGTGGAGGAGGAATGTCGGTGCGAGGTACCGCTCTCTTCACTTCCACCTACGAGTAGCATAAGTATTTGCTTTGTAGAGAGGAATTAAAGGGGAGTATGTACGGATTTGCCGTCAATGACATGGTTTTGGTCCAGTAACACTTGCTCAACACTGGCTTCGGACTCGAAGACGACAAAGCCAAAGCCGCGTGACTTGTTCGTTTCCCGATTGAACATGACTTCAGCCGACACGACTTTGCCATATTGCGCAAAGTAGTCCTTAAAGTCCACTATTGAAGCATCATATGAGTCCCTTTACACAAGACCTGAGCTATATAGGCGACCGTACCATCTTTTGTTTCGTAGTGGAGACCACCGACAAAAATCTTTTTCGTCGCACCGATCGAGTTGGACGAGCTGACGCTCGTGAGCGAGCTTCCGTTGGCACGTACACCGCTGTTGCTAAGTTCACGCGCGCTGTCGGCACGAGGCACAGCGCGCTTGGCTTCCACCTAGCAACCTAGGTTACTTTTCAGGATACGTAGCTAGAAATGTACGAAAGTACCCTTCGATTGTCTAAGACGTGGTTGGATTGTGCCAACGCACGGTCCACACAGGTTGGGTCGGCGTACGTGATGAAGCCAAAGCCTCGAGATCGCCTCGAGATCGGGTCTTTCATGACGACAGCGTCCGTGACGGACCCATAGGCGCTAAAGTACGCTCGTAATTTATCTATGTGAGTCGATATGAGTACCGTCGTGGAGACAAGAAAGACCGTAGATGAGGTGTGTTGAAAGGAGTGGTGGATTACCGTCAGTAGTTTCGTACGAGAGTCCTCCGATAAAGATTTTTCTAGTGCGTCATGATGTGAGCGACGAGTTTATAGGGTGAAGACGGCAGAGATAGACAAAGACGTACCCGAGTTTTGGTGATGCTTCTGTCATGATGAAATACACAGGTATCGCAGTAGAGAAAGTTTACAGTAGTTTTATCTAGGAATAATCGCACGCGTGATGTGGTGGAATAAGCGGCGCTAGACAGAGTCAGCGTTCCGGAAAGACGGTGGTCTCGTCGTCTAAAGTGCACTTGGAACCTCCGGACTTGATGGCAAGGTGGTATTTCCCGAATGTGACGTTTACAAAGGAACTGGCCTGCAAGTTGGAAATACTTCCAGTTACTCGGGGAAGAAGGAGGGAGGCGAGTGCTTCTTCGACTTATGTCGCGTTCTTTTGTATGAGGGTCAGTTTGTACGACGACAGACTAGTGGTGATTGGTAGTAATATATCGTCGGATGACAGGATTGGATGAAAAGGAAAACACGCGAAAACGCGACTTCAAACTGAATCGTCCGGCCGAGGTCTCGCTCGGGACTGTCGACGGGTAGAGGGCGTAGCTAGAGTGCGTATTAAAATGGAAAGAAAGTAACGTGCATTTCGTTACGACTTTATGCTTATGAACATCGACAGCCACACTCGGTTGTGCACGGACGTACTCGCTCGATGATCGAAACGTCTGTCTGTCTCTAGCATACTCGCTGTTTAACTGAAAGTATGAATCTGCCTTGCTACTTCTAGGAAAGACCATTCATGTTCATGGGCTTTACTACCGTTACGAAAAGCAAGGCTGTCGAAGAGCGGAATGCCTCGTCGCCACGTGACGTCACGGACGACAACACCCTTACCTACTTTCCCACTTCGCTCGATCGTGGACATTACCGAGGTTGAATTAGCTCGGCACGAGGCGTATGTAGTGTTGGTATATGTAGGGAAATATTCGTAGAAGCTATATAATCGCTAGATATAAGATGTTTGCATTTGGTAGAGAATTGAACTGTACTAGACGTCCATAGGAGTATTCGGCTGTAAAAGACATACACAATCGATATAGAACAGAGTCGGCGAGATACTTTGATGGGCCAACTTCAAAAATAATTCACTTGGATAAAGTATGTCTGCGGATGGACATCAAGCCCACAATTTCGAAGGATGGCTGTCGCACTCCGACAACTCGGTCGTCGCCGCCTAGCGCTGCAGTCGATCGCTGCGAGACGTTCTCCTTACCTTGCTCAGTTCTCTACCTCGGATACTAGTCATGAGTCAACTGCGGACCCTGTGAAGCCATTGAGTGATCTGCTACAAGGCCTTAAAGCGAGCGAGCATTTCGATTTGATTGTCATCGGGTCCGGACCTGCCGGACAAAAGTGTGCCATCGATCATGTCAAGGACGGAAAATCCGTCGCTCTAATTGACAAGCGTGATATGATCGGAGGTGTATGCACACACACAGGAACTATTCCGTCCAAGGTACTTTCACGCCTCCTATAGCAATTCATATAAAATATGGCGTCTCTAACGACTTATTCTCGCATGCAGACGTTCCGAGAGGCTGTGCTGCACTTCACAGCGCATCGGCACCGGAGTTTCTACCACGGTCAGTCCGTTCCTTTCAAGAAATTCGGCGTCGAAGACATTCTAGAGCGCGTCAAGCAGGTGGAAGATGCAGAGATGGACGTCACCCGCAACCAGCTCCTTCGTAATGGTGTCGAGTTGATCACTGGTACCGCTCGCTTCCTCCCAACTCCAGATAAGAAGACTGTCGCCGTGCTCTCGAATGATACCAAGGATGCAGCCGCCACGGACGCCACTCGCCACTACAACGCCGACGTCTGCAAGCGCGTGTTGACGGCCGATAACTATCTCATTTCGGTCGGCACGCACCCTGCCCGTCGCGATGACATTCCATTCGATGGTGAAACGATCTTTGACAGTGACCAGATCCTGTGGGGTGGCATCAAGACCGTCCCGAAGCGGCTAATTGTGGCTGGCGCAGGCGTCATCGGCATGGAATACGCTTCTATGTTGGCGATCGTACCGGGCACAGAAGTGACGGTTATCGATCCTCGTCGAGAGATCCTGGACATGGCCGACAAGGAAGTAACGGAAGCTCTTTCCTACGCCATGCGGCACGTCGGCACTCGCTTCTATCTTGAAGAAGTGATTAAAAGCGTTGAGAAGAAGGATGGGGAAGTCCATGTCGAGCTCAACAGTGGCAAGACAGTCGTTGGAGATGCATTGTTATATACTTTAGGTCGTCAGGGCAATACAAAGGGACTGAACCTGGAGGCAGTCGGTATCGAAGCAGATAAGCGAGGTCTGTTGAAAGTAGATGACAACTTCCAGACGACAGTGCCGCACATTTATGCTGCTGGGGACTGTATCGGTTTCCCTGCACTAGCATCAACGTCGATGGAGCAAGGGAGACTGGTGTCCGTCCACATGCGTACTTCTAGACCGACGAACAAGCAGCGTTCGGACGATGGTACGCAACGTGATCCGGACTTTCAGCACACGCGTATGCGGTCAGGAGATCTTTACCCGTATGGTATCTACACGATCCCAGCGATTAGTATGGTCGGCAAGAACGAGCAGCAGTTGACGAGTGAATGCATTCCGTATGAAGTCGGTATCGCTCGATACGAGGAGCTAGCGAAAGGACAGATGCTCGGAGGCGTCGCTGGCTTCCTCAAGATCCTCTTCTGTCCCAAGACACTCAAGCTCCTAGGTGTCCACGCCATTGGCGAAGGTGCGACGGAGATCATCCACATTGGGCAGGTCGTCATGTCCATGGGCGGGACACTCGATTACTTCCAAACGTCCGTCTTCAACTACCCAACGTTAGCCGAGGCATATCGAGTCGCGGCACTCGACGGACTGAGTAAAGTCGAAGGGCGAGTGGAATAACTGATAAAGCAAGTGCATCCACATGAATCTTGGTCGTTTCGGTATAGCTTGTTTATAGGAAGATCTAGCTAGATACGTGTATTCGTACTTGATCGCGTGTATTGTCTGGATACTTTATCCCAGACAAAAGGTGAAACGGGAAAGAAGCCAGGTTATATACTTGCTAGACCTGCTGCGATGCCACGGGAGTCCCAGGAGACGAGTTCCTCTCGGTCCGATGAGCAACATCCGTATGAAGGAGTGGGGGATGACGGTGTAGCTAATTCCAACGACTACGATAAGATGCGTACACCGAGTCATAGTGAAGAGGATGCGGAACGAGCACAAGCAGGTGCGCAGGAAGCCAATGACGGTGACGCCGGGCAGGAACAGCAAGAGGAAGGGTCTTCAGATGATCTGATGCACGGAATCAACTCTTTCTGGGCATTGGTTTTCCCTGTCTGCGTGACGATGGTCGCGTCAAGTCTCGTCGTGGTCAATTACCGAAACTCGAGTGTCGAGGCATCGATGCAGACTTACCTCGTGTACGGGAACTCGGAGACGAACGGTGGAGCTGCTGGTATTGGTATGTCTCTAGTGAATGCTCTCGTGATCATCGGTGCCATCGCCATCCTCACCTTCGGCATGGCGCTCCTGTATAAGTTTAATTGCATGAAGTTCCTCGCCGGATACATCATGTTCGCCGCGACGGCGATTCTGAGTTTCGTCGGTGGACAGCTCATGGATTCTGTCTTGTCCGATCAGTTCAATTGGCCCGTCGACTGGATTAGCTTTGTCTTTGTCATGCTCAACTTTGGTGTCGTCGGCGTCATTTCGATTTTCTATCAGAAGGGAACGCCTCGATTTATTCAGAATGCATATCTAGTCGCCGTGAGTGTCATCTTGGCATGGGAGTTTTCCATGTGGCCCATGTGGACGACGCTCGTCTTTTGTGTCATGTTTGCCTGCTACGATCTCTGTGCTGTCCTGACGCCTTGCGGACCGCTGAAATGGCTGCTTCAGCTCATCCAGGAGAAGAATGCACCTCTCCCAGGTCTCTTGTACGAAGCAGACATCCGCGACGGCGTCACGAATCAGCAGAACAATCGTCCAGCGGAGCGTCCGGCACCACCATCCAGGACGAACGTCCAGTCGAGTTCTAGTCACTCTCAGCAGCGTTCTGCACCGCCACCACAGGCCCAGAACAGACCTGTCGTGTCGGATCACATTGGAGCTAGCAGTGAAGCCCCTGCCACGCAACCACGAGAGGTGGAGGACAAGCAGCGGAGGGAACAGGAATTGCAGTCAGTGGAGCATACGGATCGACCGCGGAATGTAGCGGAATCGGACTTTACCACTTACCAGTGTGATACTTTCGATGCGCTCGTGGAGCTCTTGGAGAAGTTTTACCGCATCTTCAGCCCTGAAGACGTGTGGAAGGCTCCGCAAGTGGCGGAAAAGTTCTTTGAAGACCAAGACCGACTGTGGATCCTCATCTTCCACAAGTACCAAGTGTGTTCCTGTACGATGGAGATTCCATGTCCTGTCCAAGTACGTCGACAGCGACGTCGTCGCGAACGACAGCAAGAAGAGGAGGAGGACAAGACGATCAAGCTCGGTCTAGGCGACTTTATCTTTTACTCTGTCCTCGTCGGTCGCTCAGCCATGTACGACTTTTCGACGTTTGTCACGACCTTCTTGTGCATTATTATGGGACTCGGAGGCACGCTGTTCCTCTTGTCTGTGCTCCACAAGTCGCTCCCGGCACTTCCGATCTCGATTTTCTTAGCCACAGCCATCTACCTCTGGACACGCTACTTGTTTGTTGATTTTTGCGACTTTATGATGACCAATGGCGCGCTGGGGTAGGTACGAACGGACAGACATCTTTTGAACTCTTGATGCAGAGACAAATACATAGCACTTTGTTTTTTTACGAGTAGAAGCATACTAGATGCATGCAAATGACTTGATCAATACATACTCTTGATGGAGGTATGTCGTATGTTATGCAAGACAGAGCTATCAATCGTCTTCTACCACGCATATAAATAGCAAGTATAAAGGATGTTTTTATTATAAGACAGGAGGTGCCTTGGGATCGAAGGCATTAAAGGAGGGAAGGAGAGTCTTGAATTGATCGGCGCCGATAGTCCTGTCTGAACGTACATACGCGACGAGCTGCGAGGACGAAGAGTATCGTGTTGACGCATGAACAGAATCTTACAGCACTTTGTCGAGGGAGAGGACTCAAACGCCATGAATGGTGCCAATTGGGACCACGATAGGAGACAAGCACAAGCTGCGTCGCAATCACACAATCTAGACGACGTCGCACTCGCAGACTCGGGACCACAAGGATACGACACGGTGGACCTGTTCGCAGACGATAGCAAAGCGTCGCAAGCTTCGGGAGACACTGGGCCTCCCCCTGCAGCGTCCTTCTTTCAAATGCAGCGGTCTTCTGCTGCCGCCGATGATCCTTTTCAGGACGATTTTGCCACTCATAACGCTCCTGTGAATGCGTCACAAGAGTTTAGTCAGCCACAAGGGGAGACAATAGCGTTCCATAACAGCGAACCGACTGAAGGTGGCGATGTAGGCTCGTTATTTGCTAGCAGCAGCTCTTCTTTCCAAGCAGATCCGTTCGCACAATCGAATCCTGCGGCTTCTACGGATCCATTTGCTTCTCGACAATCGTATTCGTCTCAACACGATTCGGCCTCTGGACCGTTTGATTCGATGCCAAGTGATGCATTCGCTTCGTCAAGCACATCACATAGATCGGATTTTACCAGTAGCAGTCCTTTTGATGCTCCTACGAAAGAATCTGTCGAGAACTATGGAAACGAGAGCTCTGGACCGTTTGATGCGCCTCCAGGAGCTGCAACGGATGAAGTGAATGAAACAGCGGAAGACTTTAGTCATATGCAAGTGGGCGACCAGGCGCAGACGACAGGAGATGCGTTTGCTTCATATGGGAACGACCAAGCTTCGCCGTTCGAACAGCAAGACTGGAGTCACGCGCAGCCTCCTGCCGCCAACGAAGCTTCTCCGTTTGAGCAGCAAGACTGGAGTCACGCGCAGCCTCCTGCTGCCGATCAAGCTTCTCCATTCGAACAGCAAGACTGGAGTCACGCGCAGCCTCCTGCCGCCAACGAAGCTTCTCCATTCGAACAGCAAGAATGGAACCACGAGCAGCCTCCTGCTGCCGATCAAGCTTCTCCGTTTGAGCAGCAAGAATGGAACCACGAGCAGCCTTCTGCTGCCGACCACGAAAGCTACAGCTATGACAATGGTGCAGACACGTCTACAAACTACCAGGAACAGTATGCAAACCAGTGGACGTCCTCCACTGAACAGCAGAGCCCATTCGCTGTTTCCCCAGCAGACAATCCATTCCAACAATCCGCAAGCTCCAGCCAAAATGATCCGTTTCAGCAATCCGCAAGCTCCGGACAGAACGATCCGTTCCAGCAGTCCACAAGCTCTGATCCTAATGAAGCGATCCAGCAGTCTGCAAGTTCTGGTCCGAATGATCCGTTCGCGTCATCTGCGTCAAGCCATCGTGCTGAAGAGAAAGCTGCTTCTCCATTTGCTGAGCCAGCAGGTGCTCCGACAGCCGACCCGTTCTCGTCTAGACCAACCAACCAATACAACTATGAGCAGAACTCGAACGGCGGGTCATTCGGACAGTCTACTGGCGCACCTAGCAGCCACTTTGCTTCCCACGCGTACGCTCATCCGTCGAACGGACATGCGTACGACAACCACTACGATCGACGTCAGGACGCAGAGCAAAAGATGTCGCCTCGAGAACTGCATCACTCTGAAGCGTATCGATCGCACACAGACCCGTTCTCTCGATCCGCTTCGTACCACTCGAATGACGGCGCACATCGTCCGTCTGCTGGATCGAACCATAGCTCGGATACTGATCGATTTGAACCCAATCCTTCCTACCATGCGCCGTTCCAAGGATCCTACTACAGTGATCGTATCCACACGCCACGTGGAGAGCATGGTGGCAGCCCCGCGAAGCCACCTACACATCATCGTAATTCGTCCTATGACCGCGCAGGTGACGGGTATCCGTCGACACCTCGGTCGCACGATGTAAATTCGATGCCTATAACGACGAATGATGCACCGCACCCACAGTATGGATGGAGGTCGTCGCTGGGTCGGTTCCCGAAGCCGCCAGGATCGACGACGTCGAGTGTAGGTCGTAGTCGTCGTGGATCGATCGCGTCGACGTCCGTGGAAAGCTCCATTCGTGTGTCGGAGATGTACAAACAAATGGCAGAACGACTCGAAGGAGAGAAGAATGACCTTTTGAAGCTCCTGTCGGACCAGTCGGACCAGGTACAGCGGCTGCAGCAGTACATTGAGAAGCTCGAGGGCGATATCACAAACTCCAAGGCGCAATAAATACACTAGTGGATGGTTCTTCACGACCTATCTCTATACCACCATTGTTCCAACACTAGCTTCACTGTCGCTTGTCATGGTAAGAGCTGGAAGCTGATGTCTTTATGGATGGATTCAAAGAAGCCTACTTGTCCATGTACTCGTTAAT